>JAPMUY010003499.1:0-5000 GCA_026901105.3 Galaxias olidus
TGCAGGGGTCATATGGATAAAAGACATCCCAGCGAGACTGAAACAAATGAAAAACACATGTAAATAATAAAATAATAGTAAAAAGATCTGAAATAAATGCGTGTTTTACATACAGTCTCTTAGACACAAACTGACACACACAAACACACACACACACACACACACACACACACACACACACACACAACACACAACACACAACACACAACACACACACACACACACACACACACACACACACACACACACACACACACAAACACAATCTTATTCTATGCACAAAAAAGGATTTGCATTCACGCCAAGCAAAATAAATAAATGGAAATTGGTACTTCAAAAGTTTCCAGATAAAGAAGGGGAAATGTTTACATGGAGTATATTTACACTTCGTATCTGCAGCACTGAATGCTATCTGCTGCTTTGAACAACACTTTTGAGGTTGGAGGTGAGCACTGTCATCTATCGGAAAGTCTTGCAAACACAGTTGCTTGAAGTGTGCTGTGAGTGTGCTGACATGGGATGCTAATCTCCTCAACAGTTTATCCGTGTTTGCTAAAGTGTAGCTCTATCTACTCCCGGTCCTGCACAAGCAAGAGTATGGGTATATGAGAATAGAATGCAAAGAATATTAATGTCTATTAGTCACGATTTCAGAACATACCTATAGAGCTTTTTCATACTTTGCTTGTGTTTCCTGAGAAGAAAGTAAACAGTCCTATTGACCAGACCAACATTTTCAATCAAAACAGAGGGAAACTGGTAAAATAATTTGATAACAAATGATAAGGTTAAAATGGCACTACCAGTTAATTTCCTTCTGCACTGAGTGCACACCAGTGTGATTTGAAGATAATTTTAAGTTAAACATATGCTAAATATAATTTTATAATTAAATCAATGTTTTTTTTTACTAAATACTTTCATGTATTTTGGCAGTGTAAATAAGCAGGTAGCTATTTAAACTAAGTTTGACCAAGGCCTCAATCCAGTCTTTCAGTCAGGCCAGGCAAGCCCTCCTCTAAAAAGGTTCTCGACAAATCCCCTGAGGCTTTTTTAACATTCCAATAAAAGGATTTTACAGAGTTCAGGGTTTGAGGATTCTCGGGGTGTTGCCATGAGGAAAGAACAACACGAGAGAGAGAGAGAGAGAGAGAGAGAGAGAGAGAGAGAGAGAGAGAGAGAGAGAGAGAGAGAGAGAGAGAGGGGGGGGTAGCTGGAATGAGTGGCAGGGAGAATATTCTCAAGGAGGTGAAAACCCTTTACTCATAAATCACACTGGAGCAGTTCAACCACAGCCGCGGATCAAAAAGCGGTTTACTCTAAACATAAATCAACATAAATCTCTAAAGATTTATAAGTGGGATATCAGAAATTAACTTAAAATAGTTAATTTAGTAAATTAATATGAATCTTAAAATTATATATTTAAGATATCTTCAAGTGTATGTTAACGTTTTCGAAATAGTTGTTTTGATAATTAAATGGATCCTTATATAAAGCACACACAAAAAAAGAAACACAGAAACTCTACTAAAAACGTAATAAGGTGGGACATTATCACCCTTTGATACAATAAGCCAAACACTGACAGACATAATCCACTGGCCGCCTTCTCAATGAATAATAGATCGGCATCTTAGTGGACTAATGAATGAATGTGGTTTGGGGTTTGAGTGATAGGCCTCTTGTTGGTGAGCTATCCCATGAGGCATGGGGGCACAGGAGACAGGCATGCCATCCTCTATAACCGCTCTAATTGGTCATTTGACATGAGCGACTTGACTTGTGTGTCCGTGCACTGCCAGTGAAGGCTGACCCCTTCACCCCATCATTTACCACCTTGATCCCAGGTAATCACACCAATTAAGGCTGTGAAAGCAATGATCAGGACGAAAGATAAAAAAAAAGAATAATAAAACTAAAAACGATGAGTTTAAAAATGCCAACCGAGAGATCTCATCTTACAGTGGCAGAACATCTAACATCCATAAAAACAGGCTTTCTCGTGGCTAGTTAAAGCTTTAAAATAACAACAAATAAAAAAAATGAGGGGGCTATAAAAGAAAAATTAAACATTTGTCAGGTTATCTTGAAATACAACATGCTATGTTATGCTGTGCATATTTTTTTACCTAACAAAACAAACGGTTTAGTATTGAGAATGTAACAGGGCCGTTCCCTGTGTGCATTTGCATTGGGCTTGTCCAAACAATCATACTTACATCTTAGCACTATAATGTGCACACCCTTTTCCACAGGTCTGATAACATTCTTGCTGCAGTTTTGGTGTGGCACTTTGTCGAAACAATGCCTTATTGACACTAGCTTCAGACCTTACAATGGCCACTAAACATCAGGGTTCCTGTTTTTGTTGACACTGTTAAAGTCCTTCATTGAAAGCAAAGCCACTGTGGACACAGCAATGCATAATTGGAGCTTTCTGTCACACAATACAACAAATCAGCTTTTTAAATGTTTGAGTATGATAAGTCAGAGAGAAGGCACACACAGAGGGAGGGAGAGAGGTAGAGAGAGAGGGAGCGAATGAATAGAAGTTGAATTTAGAGGGCTTAGTAAACAGGATAGGTAGCGGTACTAGGGTAGTCATCCACCACTAGGGGGCACTAGCAAGTCATGGACGGCAGTGCTGTGTGCGGCAAACTGTGAACAAAAGACTTTCTTTGTTGCACTCTCAGATAATAAAAGAATTCAGAAATAGCTACTTGACTGCTTTACAAAAGATCTTGACAATGCGTTGGCCCATAATGCACAGGAGCAGCTCCAGATTTGCATAATCACATGAAATGTAAACCACAAAGCACCAGCATGGCCAACAAACAAACAGGCACGCAGGAGAGAGGATAAGGGATCCACTTTCCCTCCTGGATTTAATATACTCACTAAAAGTACATTTTACATTATCTACCTGCTCACAACAAAAGAACAACATTTGCACATTTACAGTGTTACCTTGCGTGTTATTCACGAGACAAAAAGCTCCTCAGCCTATTGTACAATACAGTCTGTGGCTGTTCATCACACTGTGTTGTGAAAAATAACTTGATATTGCTGCAAGAAATTTGAAATATGATTCCAATAAGCAAATGATAAGCAAAAACAGAATAATGTGCACATACCACTTAAATACCCACATCACTGAAGAAATAGAACATCACTGAAGAAAAATAATTAACATAGTGTAATAGGTACAGTAGTGTACAACTGAATTGTACTATGTTCCTTGTCAATATTAAGGGGCCACAATCACTGCTTTGCTTATAAAGATGCATGCATACCTAAGATGCAATAGGATTGAATACATATTATTCTTTCTTTAAGATGCACATTTTACAAAAGGATAGATACCCTGTAGCTAACTAGGTTAAGATAAAAGCCAGATAAAACTGTCAGGAAAAAAAACAGTGTTGCTCTTTTGCTATGGCAACGGAGAACATACACTGAGCATATGTCTCCTCCCCGCGCAATTAAAAGCCAAACAATAAAATTCACCAATGATGACGTTCGTAGTTATGGCCCTCGTTAGTTTCACAATTCTCCTCATGAATTAGTTAAAGCCGTTAATTGCACAGTTATTATTACACTCAAGACATTAGATAAATGCATTAAATAAATAAAATAAAAATAATATAGCTATATCAAAAATAAATACTGAAAAAGATACATATTATCTATGTAAGAAATATGAATGGGAATTTAACCTTGCAAAGTACAAAAGTGTTAATGAGCAATGCCATTAATTATGCATATTACAGTGTGAATTTATTTAATAAATAGAGACGCCAAGAATGTCAAACAACCAATCAGGTAAGTCAATGTAACTGTGCAAATATGAAATGGAAATTATAGTTGCAATACTTCCTAAGACATTTCAGTAAAAGTTCTAACTATATTTAGAAAGAAACGAAAAAAAAGCCTCAAAACCTCTCACACTATAGCTGTTTACATTTCCTCTCAAAACCATGCACATTAACAACCTCTATTTGTGCGGAGACTAGGAAAAAGACACATATTAAAATAATCTAGCAGTGCAATCTTCTAGTGTTTGCACTCGGTGGTTGCCTTTCGAGATGGTGCTGCAGTGTGTTTCATTATGGTGTGACAAGTTTGAGTGACACGGAGCCCGCCGTCTGTCTCTGCCATGTGCTGAGGTTCCCTCTCATTCTCAACATTAATAATGACTATTCTAATGCTTGCCCCAGTATGTACGTTATTGTTGTGGAGTGTCAAACACAGCCACTGACGTTTGCCGTGCTATCAGCGGGAGTGTACAAATACAAACACATTTGTCAGAGTTACTGACCTTTATCTCTCCACTTTCCTGACAGCCTTCTCCAGTTATTGACAGTACAAACATACAGGGCAAAGCATAACCTTTCATTTAGAGAGCTCTTTTTCTCTCCCTCGTTTTCTTTCCCCCCTCTCTCTCTCTCTATGTCGTCCTCCGTCTTCCTCACTCTATTTCGCTCCCCTATTGCAATTTGTTTAAATAAGACTGCAGACAATGATACTGTTCATTTCTGCCATTTTTCTTTCACTCTAAATTTCAGAGGCTAATGTCATTAGACAGATTCAATGGCTGCTATTCAGGCCCAGATACACAGATATTTCAACTATTCAATATAGCTTTGACATGCTGACATTATAGAAGACTGTTGTTTCCCTATTTGTTTGCTTACAATGTCAATAGAATCATAAATCGTATAATGCTGAGGCAAGATATCCCCACAATGGCTCTTAAAAAAAGTATTGTCAACAAACATATTCTCATTATATACATAAAATAGAGTATGTGTAATATTCATGGCAATCTAGTTGAAACTTCAAATAAATAATTCACAAGAGATGATAATATATATTTTAATTGTAAAACCATCAACATTTTAGTTGTATACAAATCTATATGAGGCACGTAAATAAAAAATAAATCATGAGCTTTAAAGCATAAATAGAACATGGATATGGCCTCATTTACTACACAT
>JAPMUY010003499.1:10000-82500 GCA_026901105.3 Galaxias olidus
TGTCTCGTGCCGAGTATAAAGAGATTGTGAGATGCACTGATAAACTGAAACCTACGCGTCAGTGCATGGCCACACTGCAGCAAAGGTTTCCCAAGTAAGCCAACTTAAATTTAAAATACAGTGATTGCGTTCGGGCTATTTACAGCCAGGCTTGAGTGCGTGTGCGTGTGCGTGTGCGTGTGCGTGTGCGTTCGCGTGCGAGGGGGTGGAGTGGTGGCTAGTGGGTTTGAACGGGACCAATGGTATATTGCTTATGCATTATATTTATTATATAAGGATATGAATATTATATTATCTAAGAATTTAAACATTAGTAATTAAACATCTGCCACTATGACTGTAGCTTAAGCTCTTTTTCCTGTGGTTGAGGACAAAGATAGTTTGAACTACACCTAGAATTAGCTACATCCTATTTTAGTTTCCATGTAGTATTGTGCATTATATATGTATTTTAATCATTCACTTTATGGTATAATTTATATAACAGGACTATTTGTTTCTTTTTTTTTTTTGTTTGTTTGTTTGTTTTTTTGGCCCTCTTGCAACTGCACCTTTAGAAATTGAATCAGAGGTTAATGGTTGTGTTTGCGTTTCTCCTTGACACTGAGGGCCCACTCTTTATTGAATATAACACATGTAATCCCCTAAGGCCACAAGGACACCGCCACTGATCCGGGGTCACTTACAAAGTCACATGAATTTGGAGGTTCATACCACCATTTTGTCCTAATCACAGCTATAGAAGAAGGTACCAGGTCCCTCTGGGAGCCACAGCCTCTGCCTTGAGCTTGCCTTTGTTCTCAGTGTCAGCGTTTTTTCCAGAATGCTATTAGGCTACATTGTCAAACGCATCTACTCCACGTTAAGGTCCCCTGTTGTTCATTCCTTGCAGGGTTATTGGAAAAAGGCTATTGCGAGATCTTTTAAACATGTTGTTTGTTTCATAACCAAACAATTGATCCAAACAGTATTCTTCCAAGAATGTTTTTTTGGGGGGGGGGGGGCGATAATGAAAATACAACATTTTAAACGTTTTAATTTCAAAGAAATCTGCATTGCCTCGTCATCACAGTGGCGCTGGACCTTTTGTTTAGTCTTGCCGTTTGTTGTTATTGTTTCCTCTCGGTGTAACCGATCTAAGGGAGGCCCCTGCTCTTTACAAAATGCCTGAGTCTCGTCACCGGGTCTGACAGACAGGCAGTGTTTTCACAGCCTGCAAAATTATTCTGCTTGTCCAATCAGCTGAGCCGGACTCTGGAGGGTTAGTGATTGGACTGGCAGGAAATCAGGCTCTTAAGACATAACATATCGACTAGGCCATCCATCATCTCTTAGCATGCGCTCAGGCACGGCAGTCAAACCCCTCCCCCTCCCCTCCCCTCCTCTCGGACTGTGTTGGAGCACTGCCACTGGGTAAATACTAGCCAGGCTACCACCAGGACTGGCAAGAGGGTCGGGGGGTGGGGGGCGTTGTATGATGGGGGAGTAGTGGTGGGGGTGCATTCAAAAGATTGGAGGGGTGCATAGGGGGAGCAGGTAACCTATCATTGGATATAAAATTATTTTATATTATAATGGATTATTTCCTGGAGTCAGACTGCCATGATGAGTAATCTATTCAATCCAAGTGCTCCATGAGTTTTTAAGTTGTTATTTCTATGTGTCCTCTACTCTTGGCTATTATATTGAGTATATTAAATATTTGCTTTGATGTTTATAGTCCCATAACTGACTAATCTGTCTTTGTTACATACTTAAAGTACTTGATGTTTGTATTTGCTTGAATTAGTATTTGCTAAGATAATGCATTAGAGTTTATTCAGCAACACCATTAGAATACCAGATACTGTGCACACTTCTAAACCATTGTTTAAGTTTAAAAGTGATTGGTAATCATTGCTTTTGAAAAAGGGGTCCATAGGAGGAGGATCAAACCTCTAAACCTTAATGATTGTGATAGGCCCTTTCAAGGTAATTTCCACGGGAAGTCTGTCACTCCGTCTTTCTGCTCTGGAGATCAGTATGAGTGACTAAAGGGAGGAGAGTAGGAGGGGCAGACAGAGTAAAAGAGAAAGACAGAGGGAGGGGCAGAGAGAGCGAGAGCGAGAGAGAAAGAGAGGGATGCGAGGTCCCTCATCTGTATCGCCTGCATAACACAGATGTTGGGAGTCATCTGTCAGCCCCGGCCTCTCCTGCAGGGCCGAGGCTCCTCTGAGGGGAAAAGAATTGGACACGGTGCTGTCACGTTTTACCCTCGCTCACAATAGAGGGACATGCAAATATCAACCCCTCATTCTGGCCCCTCCTTCACTCCCCGCCCCCCTCCCTCCCTCCCTCCCTCCCTCCCACTCCGCCAGCCAGCGTGTCCTGTCTAGCGTCTGGGCTGGAGCTAGCTGATACAGTGAGAAACCCAGGCAGGCCAGTTTGGTGCGGGAGGGCAGAGAGGGGCTCATCGCAGGCCGGGGCGCGGGGAGGAATGTGACATCGGGCCCATCAGGCCTTTCTCTCTCGACCCCCGTATTAGAATTGGAAATGATTGGCTGCTCTTGCAGTGGCATTGCCTGCCTCCCCCATGTTCCAGAGAGGGGACCCCGGTTTCTTCGCTCCCTTTGTCCCCAGAGAAAGGGATAAGAGTGGCTGAGGGGCAGGGAGGGTTTTTGAGAGAGACAGGGAGAAGGGAATAAGAGATGTCCCCTCTGTTGTACCTTATGAATGAATTTGGATGTAATGATCACTCCCCTCCTTAAAAGCGCCATTCAGCTCATTCGGCATATGGCTCTCCAGAGTTTAAAGGAAAGGGTGTGTGGCTGTGGGTGGGTGTGTAGAATAGGGCAGACAGATGCTTCTGTTTTGCAAATGTGTGAAGTCAAACACCCTCTCTCTAACACACACACACACACACACACACACACGGACACACACACACAATCAGCTGGCTGGCGAGGAGTCCCTGACCGTTTCCTGAATCAGGCCCTAATGTGCCGTTTTCATCAGCACTGAGGCAGGCTGCAATATGGTGCCGGTGGCTCGCTAGGGGAATATGAATGTTGATTAAGCATGCGTTCAACCTTTTGAAATTCTGAAGAAGTGTCAGAATAATGGATGTTGAGCAAATGTCAAGCATTTGTTAATTTCTCTGTTATTTGGGGTTTATCTAGCGTGATCTCGGGGAGGAAAACAGAGGCCGGCCTTGTTGTGGCATGTGCCATTGATATGGTGATTTCTTGGCTGCAGACACTTTGTTTTTGATGGTAATATTCAGCTGAGAAGCAAGCAGAGGGGCTCACTCATTGATTATTTATTGCAGTAATGGTGTTTATATATCTATTAAATGCCATTTAAACCAAAGGATTTGGGATTTACTTGGGTAACAACTTTTGTGGTTCCTTTCTGGTGAGCTTTAGGCTACCTTATGTTCATAAAATAAAAATATATACTTTATATACTTTATTTTGCATTTTGCAGCCCTTTTACAGTCTGTAAACATTTGATGACCTACTCACTTACTTATTGAAATGTCAGCATGTAAGCCATTGTTCATTGGTGTAAGTGAAAAAGCACATTGCTATCACATTAATGCCTCAGACAATATATATTTTTTATTTGTTTGCATAAAATTTCCCGTCATCACATCTACAAGGCAGATTAGGACTTTAAGACTAGACTAGTAATTAGTGTGTTGTGAAGAGTTTGTGTTTTTGGGGTGTCGTATCCTTGAAGTGACACTGACATTAGCCAGGGGGTCGGTTGTAGGGTTGTGGGTCTGGTGGACCAGCCAGCAGAAAGGGTTAATGGCTCCAACAGCTCTCCCCTGTATGACCACGTCACTCTAGTGGCTCTCCACACAGACCAAAACATAAGCAGGTAGCTGGGGTTTATGGGTACAGCCCCCTCAGCCAATCGCAGTGCTGCATCGGCAGGCTTGTGTGGTCATTGGAATAGATGGAGGAGAGAGTGAGGGATAGATGGATGAAGGGAGAGGTAGGAAAAAGAAGAAGAGGAGGAGGAGGAGGAAGAGGAGGGTAACATGCAATGCTGAGTTTACAACTTCATGTCAGGTTGAGAAGTTCATGAATAATAGATGTGATCAATTACTTGATTAGGAAGCAAAGGAATGATGTGCTTCCTCCTCATATGTCTAAGCATGGTGTTTGGACCGTAAAGCTTTGGCTCATTGAGCTAAAAAAAAGCTTACGTCTGACCATCAGAGTAGGGGGGTGTTTACACTGATTGCAAGGGACAGTAGCCTACATAATGTGCAAGGTTCAGGTTAAAACACCTGCACATGTTTTAAAACGGGTTGATTGGATGATCTGCATTAGGGGAGAAACATGAAGTTGCTGTGGAGCCTATTAATACAAAATAAATGCTTTACTGTTAAAAAGCATCACAAGTCATAAATACAACGCGCTGGATTTTTTTAGGGATAGATGAAGTATCTTGCTGTATTCCTCAGCATACTTCTAGACACAGACACACAAACAGCATCCCAAGGAAAGGAGTAGCTCAACATGCTACAGTGCAGCTGGGCAGCAATGCTGGAGCCTTTAGCCCCAGGTTCTCTTTGCATACTGGGATCAATTGCAGAAAAAGAATGGAACAAATTGCCCAGAATGGTACAAGCGTCGTAGCTGCGCTTGAGGGAGTAGGCAGTTGGTCAGTGTAATGTCTTTTCTTGCCAGGCCAGGGGACGTCTGTTGCATGATGGATAACGGAGGCTTCACTTTCAATTTTCCTTGAGAGTTTGCAGAGACAGCAACGATAGTAATTATACTGTAACAATAGTAACACGCCATAATAGCTGTAACTTGTTTTGTCACCGACAGTGTCATGAGGGCCACTACCCTTCAGGAGGAATCACAATTAGGAGCGTGACTTTGCAATGGGGCCGGGTCTCCTTTACCACAGTTAAAATAAAGTCCCGATAGTCCTGGATTCTTCTGAAGAGACTCTTTTTTTTTTTTTTTTTTTTTTTTTTTTAGATGGTAATAAAGTGCGGGGGGAGCTATATTTTAACTTGTCAGGACAGTTGGAGGCAGAGAGATGCCTGGTTGGATTTCTGCTAAAGCCATCTCTGTCCACACTCTCCTGCAGGCTGGTAGGACATGATAGAGGGGACAGAAAGATAAAGGAGAGTCCCTAACGTTAGTTCACAGCTGTAGTTTACAGTAATGGACCCTGTGCGTATACGTTCGGGAATCTAGCCTCACACAAAATAAAAACCTGTCTCAACAAATGTTATGATCCAGAGCATTGTTGCATAGAACAAAAAATGAATTAAATTGCAAATATTGTGCTAATAAAGCAAGCTGTTTGTTTGAAGCTGCATGACTTGTTCATGTGTTTGTTTCTTTTGAGTTTTGTCTAAGTGTATCACAGTCAGTCTATACGTTATTGCCTGCAGTAAGCTTTTTTTATATTCATATTGCTGATGTTGATGGGAGAGACAGATGTTCGCCTGCTCATATCAGCATGTATAATTAGAGGCATTTGCATACGCTGAGTATTAACCAAAGTTAATCAACTTTTTTTTTTCTTCATATTACATTGTTTTAAAGATAATGCTTTTGAAAGCAATAACACACTTTATGGTGTTTTAGTCCATATTTGAACCATGTGTATTTAGAACCATGTGTATTTATTTTAATTACCTGAATTTAGTTGCCATTATGTTCTAAAACCCTTTCCAATAAATTCACTCAATCTGCTTGTAACCCCCCACTACAGACGGCCGTGCAAGAGCTTAAAATAAAGTACATTACAAAGTGCCCAAACTAAAATGGTAAGAGTCATCACTCCCTTTTTCCCCCCTTCTCCTTAAAACGTCCTTTAAGTCATTAGTGAAAAAAAATAAATCCGCCGTGCCTCAATTAGTTCCATGCCCTGAAGAGTCGCGACACGCACCGCTCTCTCAACATGCCGACCCTCCAAATGCTAAGTACTGTCGCAGCATATGATACCCATGCCATTAGCCAGGTGGCTTGCATTAGGTAAATTAGTGCTATCGTTTATAATTAATTATTTGTAAATAGGAAGATTCTGAAAATAATTGATAGCTTGTAGATACCCCTCCTCCCCTCAATTAATTAGCCTAGCCACTGTGGCGATTCAAAGTAGTCATTTTACTGCTGATCTTTCTATATTGTTTTGGCTTGCCTTTTCTGTGTCACCATTCAGACTATGCATTTCTGTGGCTGACTCTATTTGGGATATGCTGCTGCACAGTGCAATCATTCCCAGTAGCCTGGTCTAAGTGACATGAAAGTCCTAATTGTTTTAATTTTAATCAAATCTGCTGCTTGACTATTTTGGGCCCCATGCATATTAATGTTCTGTCTTAGGTTGTAGCGTAGGGTAATTAGGTTGAGAGTGAATGATTCCCTAACCACTCGTCTGTTTCCTAACCTTCTGTCTCTCCATGTTCTCATCGGGAAGCAAAAGGAATTGAAATATTTTCAGCCTTTCCTCCTGTTTTCTGCTCAGTGAAGTCAACGTGTTTGTTACTGTTTTACTGACCCCAATGTAAAAATACATATCTTTTATTTTCACCAAAAATGTGCAAACCAAATCTACTGACACTCCTATTTTAAGTTGAGCGAAGTTTTTTTTTTATTACATTTAAGGTCAGAAGCAGTAATGTTGTTAAAATCAGTTATATTTGGATAATCATTTAAGATAATAATTAGATAACTCAGTATGGTACACTTCTTTTTATACATTGACACAATTAATTTACCACAAGACCAATTTTGCTACCGTTTGTAGATTCATCTTTTAATATTTAAACAAGCACCTGCACGTTTTTTCGGGTATAGCTAACTTGCTACCATAATGGTGTCATTTGACACATAGTATAGAATACAGTTCACTGGCTTAGTACTTGGTAATGTTACAATGCTAAATAATGACCTGCACTGAGTAAGGGTTAGCTAAGGGTTCAAATCAATTTGCTTTATCACTGACAAATAAATAATAAATATATATATATATCCCTGAATCCTTGTAATATGAAGCAAGGATGTGGATGAATACAATGAAAATATAAAGCTCTTTAACGGACAACCAGATCAGACCTCAATTGTAAGACTCTACGTGTTGCTCCATAGTTTAGCGTGAATTGAGCGCAGTGCACAGAGAAGAACACATGCGGAATATACATTATTGTAAAGCCTGCAATAACTTAGACCTACTATTAATGTCTGTTCAGTGGATAGGAGGAATTATGGTGCAAAACCTTGACAGACACCATAAAGCCCGCCGGGCAGCCTTTGGTTGGACTTATCACATTCTCCATCAATACATAATGCATTCCCAATGTATATCTTTTCCGCTCTCGGATATGACAATATCTGTTTGCTTGGGTTTTGTTGGATTTACAGCATTTAACAAAACATGAGTTAATACTCATATCAGTGCCCAGACTAGGCACTGCCAATAGAACTGGAGTCGGTCTGTGTGTGTGTCTGATCTGTGTGTGCAGAAGTATGTTGCCATATGTTGGGTGAGCAAGTTCGGCGCAAATTGGCTGACATGGTATCATCCAGACTAATTGTTGGGAGTGATAGCTGTCTGTCCGTTGATTCGTTTTGTGTACCTATTTGACAACCAATTTGTGAAACGCTTCGAGTCCTGAGAAAAACGCAAAAAACTAAATCCAATGAATTATTTACCTGTTAGGGAACTGCATACAGTAATGAAGCGTTGAGAAAGAACACCAAAGGTCCCTGGCCCTCAAGTTCCTATCCCGCTGTTTGAAACAGATATGTTTTCACAGATATTAGAAGCAGTTTGTGTCCCTTTAAAGTTAACAGGGTAAAGATTTAGCAATTAGGCTGTAATCACGCTCATTATACAGAGTAATCCATTTAAAACCTAGCAGATGTCTGTTCCAGCAGGAGGAGGAGGAAGGCGGCGTTCCCACTCCTACTACAGTGCAGTAATGTTGTTGAAATGCTCAGGTGCAAGGTTGAAGTGGGGAAAAAAGTTTTTTTGTTTTTTCTTCATCCCCTAAGTGTCCACATGTTGAAAGTTGACCGTTTAATGGCTCACTTAATTGCTGTGGCCCCTCGGCCCCAACGTATCATTGTAAATTAACGCTGAGTCGGCCATGTTTCTTTCATAGGCGAGGTTTTTCTGTTTGTTTCTTCAGATATAAGCCATGTGTATTTGTATAAATGCTTGTATTTTACTTTTTTTTCACTTTTTAAATTATTTTTTACTCTTTTTGTTTGGTTCCCCTCACATGACAGGTCCAGTCTCTGGAGACTTGCATGTTGAGCATTAGTTCATCCGCGGCCAACACAGTAAATCTGTTTACAACTAACATCTGGATAAGCTAACATTTGAGGCTTTTGTGGGGTTAAGTCATTATAAACTGCTAAGCTATTCCAGTGGTTGTAATTATTGTATTAAAATGCAGCTTAGACTAGACCATACTTAGAAAAAAAATCAATAGCTAGGATGCCTCTGTCTTGTTTACATGTCACATAGTTGTTTCACAGTCTGCAGTGATTGATGTGGAAAGCCTATATGGACTCAATATTTCAATGGAGACAGGAAGCCGGGGCTTCTCATCGGTATTTACATACCACTCTCAGGTGACTTGTAAAGAAAAGTCCATTAAATTTAACAATCAAATGTACTGAGAGTAGTACATGGAGACATAAACCCTTTGGAGACCACCGTAGCTGTTTGTGTGTGTGTGTTTAATATGCTCGTGTTTGTTGAAGAACAGCATAGGTGTGTGTGTACTATCCAATTAGAATTAAATCTGTCACTGCTTTCAATGTTTTCCATTCAAAGTAAGCTTGGGGGTTTTGGGAGGGTTTGGGGGGAGGGGGTGTATTAGGGGCATCGGAGGGGCTGTGAATCCCTGTCGGAGCAGCCTGTTTTCCAGGTTTCCCTTCTCTGCCAGGTGTTTGACATTGACTGGAGCTGGAGATGAATGTAGCTTATGGCAACCCGCGGAATTGACCGACTCATGGGAGTCCCAGCTTCCTGCAGTGAAAGTTTCCATTTTCAAAGCCCATCAGCTGCAGTGGGAGGGTTCCAGAGCTACCCATATGCCAGCACTGACAGTGAGGCAGGCAGGCAGGCAGGAAAAACTTTCTCTCATCCCAAGCAGCCCCCTCCTTCCTAGAGAGACACACACACACACGCACACACACACAAAATACCACCAGTGCAGATTTCGTACAAGGCATACACGCACAAACACACCCACACTGCTGAACCCTTTTTGCAAAAAAACAACTCCCGAAAGAGGGCTCCCTCCTTGCTAACAAACAGCACTCAGTTACAACACATTGAAATACAGTGTTCCCTACAGCTAATGGAACTAAACCCCATCAATAATTAACATGCATTTGCTTTGTTTCTCCCTCATGTTTGCTCCCTTTGGCTCGTTTACAAGGCAACCGTTATCTTTTCATTTTTTTTCTACACCAGTGAAGCACCATTGATGCAAATTTGCAGCAAAGTTGGATATGTCTATACCGTTTGCTTTTGAAATGGGGGTGGGGTGGGGGGGGGGGGGGTGGGGGTGGGGGGGAGAAAGAGAAGGAAGATTTATGTGGGTGAAGGTACTACAAAATCCCAGCTGTCTGTACTTTCTACCATCATATACCACACACACACACACACACACACACACACACACACACACCAACCTCCCCTATCCATAGTGGACCATCTCGGCAGGAATCCTTTGTCGGAGGTGTTCATCTGGAACAACTTTGCCACACTTGTTTTCATGTTCTTTTAGATTAAAGGGCAGCCGGGTCCAGCTTTGAAGCTCCCCTCTCCCTTTGTCTCCATGCAATGCACTCTGGTAATTAACTTTGTCCTTCTTTTATTTGTTCCAGTCACTCGCAGTCCACTCTTCTGAGCATCTTCTCCCTGGAGTACCAGGTTAGAAGTTTTCTTCCTTTGTGAGCCTTGACAGGTGCCTAATTGAATGATGAATGTCCCTTTATTTCTTTGTAATTGAACTGCCAGCTCCCTGATTGGTTTGGAGGATGTCCCTCCTTCTCTCTACCTCGCCCCCCCCTCCCCAGTTGTACTCCCTCTCTCACATCGAGAGAGCCTTTGCCTGAGTCTCGGTGGATGTCTGCCAGGCCTTCCCATCCATCTGTCTAATAACATCTAGCCCCTGCTTATTTGGTGGACCTGTAATAAATTATGCTAAACCATTATTATTCTGACAATAATAATTTCCCTGTGTAGTGCGGCTGCGTGTGCTAAATGTTTGCTGACTCGCACTGTCACTGCTGCTTTCCACGGCTGACAGCGGATGATGATAAATGGCCGCTGCCGCCGGTGGCAGAAGGCAACACAGGCAGAAAATGGAGTCATTTATCATCCCCCTGACAGGTGTCACTCACGCTGCCCGTCTCTGTGGAATTAGATTTTTTTTTTTTTTATGTGTAGTAGTTTTTAAATAAGTCTTTTTTTTTTTTTTTTTTTTTTTTTTTAACCAATGCTCTTTCTCTCTATCCACCTCCTCCATTCTCCCGGTTAAGATGGCAATTGAATTGCATGGAAATTCGTTGTCGGGGTGCGGGAGTGGAATAGGGGTCGTTGTTAGATCGAAGAAGGGGAAATGAATACAAGGCTGGAGTAACGGGGGGTTGAACAAGGTTGCCGTGACTCCCTGTGACCCTGGGCAAACTTATAGAGATTCAATTACTATGACCCCTTCCCTGCGCCTGTTTATATGCAATAGAGCAGCCATGGCTGAGCACCTCCATGTATTTTGTTCAAGTTGTGGAATTGTATTATTTTCTAACCTGTATGTTTTTTTTGTTAAACTAGTCATAGCTTTAATTCAGTTTTACTTGTATGTTTTAGAAAAGGACCAAAAGAACAATTTCAAGACATCATGCACCGGACGTCATCGAGAGCCACTACCAAAGGTACTTTCTCTCTCGCTCTCTCTCTGCCTCTCATTGTCGTTCTCTCTGTTTATCTTCCTCTTTCAATTTTTTCTCTCTCTTTCTCTTTATTTCACTCTTTCTCTGTTACTGTTTTTTTTCTACCTCTCACTAAACCTCTCTCTAACGGGAGAGATGGTTCGTTTCACACCACAGGAAATGGACAGGGCTGAGAGTAGGTGAGCTTCCATGACAGATATAATCTTCTTCAAACAAATCACCACCCTCAGGATTCTTACCAGACATCTACGTGCACCTGCTAAGCCCTCACAATCACCAGGCTGTGTGTGTGTCTTTTTTTAATCTCCCTAAACGAATGCAACACTCAAAGCAACACAGGCTTATGATGGGCTGATTATCTGTAATTCACTTGTATCAAATAAATAAGAAAAAAAGAAACAAGAAAAACATGCTGCACGCAGAGAAAGCTTCTTTCCATATTGCAATTAGCCTTTTATCTAGCTTATTAAGCCATTGTTCTGGAGAAATTAGGCTGGGTAATGTACTTCTAATCCACTTATATTACAACCAACCTCAGAGATGATCTGGGGGAAATCTGAAGGAGCTTTGGTGGTCTTGGTTGGCGAGGGAAAAAAGGATTTTTTGGGCGGGAGGGGGGTGGTGGTAGTGCAGGGGGTGGGGGTGGGGGAGGGGGGTCGGGGAGGGGGGTGGTGAGTGAGGTTAACTAACCAACTATCAGGCTTGTCTGGCTTTGAGGAAATCTGAATCTTTTAAGCTCCTCTGTTTTAACCACACCAAGCCTGCCATATGCCGCTGAGGGCAGAGTCATCAGGGGCATGAGCATGTCTTGACTGGCCTGATCTTGTGCCCTCTCCCCTTCTGTCTGCTTCTCTTTTTTTTGTTTTGCTCACTGCTGCTGTTTCCCTTTGTTTTAATGAAGGTACCTAAGTGAATCCAAGGCACGTCCATCTGACCCAGTCCTGTTGGAGCTGGCAAATGAGGTAATGATGTAGTCTATTTTCAATATAATTTTTTTTATGCCTAATTACACCACATTCTTTATATTTCAGTGCCAATACTGTATACGTCTTATTTTAATGCAAGCATATACATCATTTGAATATCTTTTTTTCTTCTAAATGTCCCTGCAGTTTCAGATTTTTCTCGTTGTCTGTTAGTCATTATGAAAATTGGTCAAATGGTCCGGTCAATTAACCAATCATTTAATGCTATTAACGTTTATTCTCTTTAGGCAGATGTGAAAATACCATTGGAGTTATATTATGCCACTTTACAAAACTGCCATTCTATCCACCCCAGTTTGTTCAAACAGTGGACAGGTGATCAGGTCAAAGGTCAACTACAGAGTCAATAGTAATTGCTCACAACTGTTATTTGGTCAGGGTCTGCATATTACTTGTAAATTGACCAATTCAAGGTTGCGTTTCCGCTATGCAATATGCTGCTATAAAGGTATATATTGACAGTGTGTAAAGAGGCACTTCTTAATTAATAAGAGTACTATTATTAAATTGTGTGATGCATAGGGCCTTTTATCGTAGGCATTATCTCCTGGACAAGTTTTTTGATATTATATTAAGAATGAATGTGCTTTTTGTTAGCTATACCCTCCTGAGCGTTTCAGCAAATTGGCAATTACCACCAGGTTAAACCGAAGGTTTAGTGGGTTGTGAAAATGATGCCGGAGTCCTCATTAATGTTAGTTACTTTGAAACCCTGTGTATTCTGACGTCTTTGAAGAAAATAGACTGAGAGATGTCATGAAGAAATTCCTAAAATCCTTGCTTTCACATTGAAAATTATACATAAGAAAATAATTGTATGGTTCATTAGGGTGACTCATATATGTTCTTACTCTTGCAGTGTGTGTCATTTGAACACTTCATATTAACTTAAAAGGCAATTAAACACTTTTTTTACTTTACCACTGTTTTTAAGTAAGGCAATATATTTCCTAGCCTGTTCTAAACCTAAAATCGGAATAGTTCACAAGCTTCAGCAGCACCTCAAAGCTAACTGTCATTACTCATTCGCCATTTAATTGACATATGATTTTTTTTTATTAAACTCCGGTTGAAGATAACTGTCTATGAACCATTTAACTGTCATTTTAATATGCTACTTAACATTTAAACTAGGCACTTGTGTTCTCACAGACAGGCTAATTGATGCAGTCTTATTCCTTTACGAGACAATATATCTCCATCTTTAGGGAATTGTTCACTAGGGTAACTATTCAGGTTTTTATTTTTTACCATTTACAAAATCTACTGTTATGAATATGTTTGACTTATCACAAATGTAATATTCGGTTAATTTATTTGGTTGATAAGCAGATATACAGATATGAATACCTTTGTAGTTAGTTGTAGTAATTAACAGATATAACTAATAATTTTGTTGATTGAATGGATACATATATTTGTATTGGCCTCCCCACATAAAACATACATTTTTATGTAGATGCATTGGTCTTCCCACAAACATGAATTGTTATGTGTATGCATGTGTGTATGTACATGTGTCGGTACAGAATTGCCCCCCACCCCCCCATTTTCCCCCTGTGAGCCTAATAAAACACAGCCTAGAGTTTTTTAGGAGGCATTCATGGGTCTGTGAATCTTAGTTACACGCGTTAAACTCATGAAGTGCTGCAAATCTGATTTGAGTAGGGAGATGGACTCATGATTAATATGAAAATTAGGGAGATGCAAGTACCTGAACTAATCAGGTGGTCCTTATTCAGGCAGGGGAAGCAACGGTAATGTCGCCATTTTTCATGTGTCAGCCCTGATGTGGGTTACTGGGAATGCAGTGCTCTCCTGTTATCAAGGGGTTTATGCGAATTCAGTGCATGGAAGGAGTACAGGAAGAGATAGAAGGTTAAAAAAAAAGAAAAAGGGGGAGAGAGAGAAGGCTGGCGAAAGAACAGGTGAGGGAGTATCTCAGGCTTATGAAACGTAGTCTGAGGCTCTTTTTTCAGTGGGACCCTTAATGAAGACTTAGATTGCCTCTTAAGCCTGTAATAATTGAAGACATGTTTGGCGTTTTGCTAGCTGCTTTCTGTATGCAGAATTATGGAGATGTTAACAAATAACACTGCAAGAAAAGAAAAAAAAATACTTTGTTCAGAGAGCTCACTGCTGCTAGCAGTACCAAGAAGCATCACAGAGGAGATAAAACACTCCAATCTCACTACAAGCTTAGGGCAAATTCACTTTCGGGTCCCAATTATGCTAACAAGAGAGAACGGGCTGCCAGAACACTGTGTGTTTCAGAACAAAGAAGCAGGGAAGTGTTCAAGGGCTGTGTTTCTTGTTTTAATTTTTACCTTTTTTATTTTATTTAGTGTTTTTTGGTTATGTTATGCTATGCATCTGTGAAATTTAGTGAGTAATTGCACAATCTATTTAGACCCACTCTAAAGAAATAGCTCTAGGTTTGCTTACGCATCATAGCAAATGCAAATCATAGCAAGAAGTTCAAGCCATAAATCACCTCTTTTTACTAAAGACATATTTTTTATTTGAGACTAATTTTTTTTTACTATGCAGACCAGCAGACTGTTGAGTTTATGTAGCATGCTTAAGCCCACCCAACATTGGTTTAAAGCTCTTTCATAGTTTCATTCTTTTAGAGAAAGATTGTAGTATGTTGTGTAGAATTTGTGTATGTAGTATATTTCTTTGTGTAGCACATCCTTTTGTGTTTTCTTTAGAGACCTTTAGGTGCCAGTTCACGAGCTGAAATTAATTGTCACACTGTTAGGGAAGCTCTCTTGGGCAACTACTACTTACTTCTAAATCATACGGGATGCATAGTGTTAACACCAGGCTGCTGTATAATGAGTATAGAAGCCAAGGCGTGGAACGGCTTGTACCGTAGGTTTGAAGATCGGTTACCTGTAACTGTAGCATGTTGCCGGGGCCAGAGCGCTTGCTGGCAATCAGTCAGTCGGAACATCCACATCAGTCATTAGTGTTCCTCAACCTGTCAAAGCTCTCCCTTGATCTCCCTGCACCGAACACCTCTCCCCTTCTCAAGGTGTCTTGGTGTTCAAAGAACACAGCACCTCCACTCCCTCCTCATCCCGCCTCCTTCCACCTCTTGTGATATGAGGCATTGCGGTTCCTGCAGTCCCTCTGGTGTGTCCTGTCCTGTGGTTTTGCCTTGGTAATCTTCGTGTGATTAAAGCTCCGTGTCTCTAGGTCGAGCCTATAGTTGCGATTTTCATATGGGATGAAAGTCTAGAGCCACACGTTATTGTCTTGGGCAGAGGTGAAAGCATCTCAGCCGCGCTAGCCCGGCTATAATATGAGCGCTGTTGTCCCCGCGGGAACGTTTGGGGCAAAGCCAGGCTCACAAAGGCTCATTTACTTGAAGCTTGTGGAAAGTTGGGTCAAGGTTTTCAAACATAATATAAATTTGAAAACATTATTATCATCATACTTTTTTATTTTTACAGCCAAAGATGAACTGTTAACGTTATTTTAGCAAATAAAAACAATGATGTGCTACTTATATTGTCAAGTTCCATCTTCCATCTATGTATACACATTCCATGCATGCACCAACTTCCTCCTTTGTCACCTTTTTTTGCGTATAATTGTATTTTTCGACTCCGTACACAGGTCGATGTGTCTCCTGCACTTATGGCTCGTATCCTGCTGGACAGGTATCTTCAGGGCCAGGAGGGTGCAGTGAGTAAGTACCACCTTTTGTATCTGTCTGTCCTCTCTGGCATTCATTCTATCAGTCCTAATTCTGTGTTCAGAGAGAGAGAGAGAAAGAGCTCCTGTCTCTTGTCTTCTTGCTGTCATTCAGTCCAGCCAGGTTTTAATAAGAGACAGGCTACTACCAGTATTACTACCTGGGGCACAAGACTGACAATTAAGCACTAGTAGGACCACCCACCTCTTAACTGCTGTTTGGATCAATGCGACCTCACTTCATCAGCTTTATTTATAGCCCCGTGATTTCTTCTCTTCCACTCCATCACCCCCCCCCCCCCCCCGCACACACACACACACACACACACACACACACACACACACACACATACCCCTTCTCTTTACCCTATTGGGATCTACTAAGAAAGTGGAATTGAGAAGGGTGGCAGAAAAAGCAAACTGTTACTAGGTAGTGCTGATAGATAAAGGGTTAAGAGTGGAACTAAATGCAGAGGTATGTATGACCAGAAATAGATTTTGAAACCCATTCTTTTGACCAATAGAGTTTTAAAGCCATTGTTTTGACATATTGTAGTTAGTTGGTTTTTATTTATTTCTGTTTGGCTATCTTTTAAATTGCTTAAAGATGTAGTATGCTGAAAATACTTTTTTCCACAAAAGCGAACTATTCATGTGGTACTAAAACGAGCATAAAACATAGACACCTCAATCACTTTTCACATTATGACTCCAATAGACATAGAATTTGCACACAGTAATATATGCCTGATGAGTGAATCGCATAATGTCAAAAATACGTACCTCCAACTTCATAAAAAACTAGATTAAAGTGGATGTGTGTTATTTTAAACTTTGCCACAGCGCTGCCATTTGTCAAAGTCAGGGATGTGATTGCTTTGGACCCGCCCATATCCAGGGCCTGTCAAAATAGGAGTCTGAGCAACATGTAGAACAAGGTGCTCATCCCCTTCGGTCGTCAGGTGCAAGTAGACTGTACCTCCATTCAGAGGGACTGACTGGTGTTATTGCTTAGTGTAGATACACTGGCGTGTAACACACCTTTTATGATCCATTTCACAATCATTTGTAAGACATTTGTTGGTTCGGATGACTACCGATCAACAAAAACAGGAAATGTTTTTGGAGATTGTGAGATATTTTATTACGCCCTCTACTATGTTTTATTATGTTTTCCCCTGTACTTTATTTGTGCTATGAATCATGTTATCTGTGTGTTCTCAATATTTTTATACAGCACACATTATTATAATTTTTTCTTCTATTGCAGAATGTAGCCATGGTGTTGGTGCATGTCTATTTTCCTTTCTGGCTGTATGTGCAGGTTGTATATCCTCTGCTGCTAGCAAGTGGAGGCTGTGAGGTCAGTTTGTTGAAACAAATGTCCCTGCCTTCCCTCTCAATGGTGACCTGCCTGGCCTTTTAGCAATGAAATGTAGTCCACATGTGCTCAATGCTCCAACCATCCAATCTTCCTGCGTGTATATTAGACTTTTGTAATGTGTTTCCATTATGAAACAATGCAAGGATAATTGTCTTTGCTGGCAATTAGCTAACAGGTTTATTCAGTGCTATTGGCAGGCATATCAATCATTTGCTCCCCCGCCGGACTTTGGTCTTTTGTGTGTGTGTGTGTGTGTGTGTGTGTGTGTGTGTGTGTGTGTGTGTGTGTGTGTCCAGCGGGAGGGCAGGCAGGCGGACAGCAAAGATCAATAGACTTCTATATAAGGGACATTACCCCCAACTGGGTGAGCAACTCCCCTTTGCCTAGCACCATCTTTTTCCTTGGCCTTCTCTTCCCCTCTGCATTTAAGAGACACCGGAATGGGGCCTCTGGGACCATGGAATATATGTACAATCACTAAAGCTGGATCAATACCTAGTTTTAAATTGTTTTCTGTCTTTTCCTTGTTTTGTTTTGCTGGCTGTTTGTTCTGCTAAAGCTTTAAAGAGAGCATCAGTCAGGCAGAACGAAAGCCAAGGATATCTAGAGGTGCATGTAAATAAATCAATACAGTCAAAGCAGTTTTTATCACGTATCGAATATGATATCAGCATCCATAATGCTCCTTGTCTCATGAAGACAGACTGGGCAGCAGGGATGGGCCATCATAGTCATTCCCTCGTTATTCCCAAAGCAATCAACACTGAACAGTGCCTTGTTTGTTTGTTTGTTTGTTTATTTATTTCATTAATGGTATGCAGTAATAGCATATGGTCATTATATCCTCGTTCAATTAACTTAAAATATACTTAGAAATGTAGCCTTTTATTTTAGCATTGTTTTGCCGAGGGATAGTACCAAACAAAATGTACATTAGTTACAGTTGTATTGCCACGTGTAGATTGTGCTTCACAGATTGAGGAGATGCTGTTTTCTCTCTCCCCCCACCCCCATCCCTGCATCCCTCAGTTAGTCTCTCCGGCTATTCCGCTCCTGACACAAGTAGAAGTGGCTCTAGATTTAGATACTCTTTTTTTTTTTTTTTTTTTTTTTTTTTTTTTTTTTTTTTTTTTTTTTATTTTGAGGAGGCAATTTTGCTAGCTATTTGACCTTTTCCGTTTTCCCAAGGCCCAAGTCCAGATTAGATTGCTGCTGCGTGTTTTGTAACTGTGCCGTTGAGCCACCATGAGATTTATTGTCACATTCCTCGACCAACGTCATGTGGGCAAGGTTATATGTCGCCTATGTTTGATGTGAAACCTCGCAATGTGGATTCACATGGCTTTGGGTGTTTTGCTAGATCGGTGACTTTGATCTTAAATAATAGAAATGCTGTATTATGTTGTTGCTGCTAGGAGGTGGACAAATCAACTGTGAGACTCAGTATTGGTGGTGTTGGTCTTTCGATTTTGTGCCTTAATTGGTCCTTTATTCTTCTATAGCTTTTTCCCTTGTGTTGAATTTGGAGTGCATATACAGTCCTTCAGATAATAAGGTCAAGGGCACTTCATTAGCAAATAAAAAATTGTGTGTATGTGTGGTGGGCCGGGTTGGGGGGGGGGGGGGGGGGGTGCAAGGGGAGGATGCAGATGAGGTAAGCATCAGCGTGCCACTTCAATTGACAAGTACACTAATTACTCCTTTTCAGCAGAGGAACTGGAGTCAGCCCCTGCTCCAGTCTAATGGTCTGACCCGGGGAGCGTTTCTGTATGACGGAGCCGCCCTAGCCCTGCTATTACTATCGCTATGGTGCTCGCACAAACACACACACACACACACACACACACACACCATACTCATTTTACTGCTATCAGGAAGAATCAGGTGGAAGCGGATCAGTTCCGCTCCACTACCCTCCCATCATCGACTAGCATCACCAACACCACAGACAGCAGTTTAAAAAGAGGAGAAGAGAAATAACACTTTTTTTCTTCTTCTTCTCATTGTAGTTTCCTCCTTTTTTTTTCAAAGAAGGGGGATACATTTAAAAAGGAGTAAATTGGAAAATCAAATGAGGGCTTTAGGCAGCCGCAGAGATTTGCAGAGCTGTCGGCCGGAGTGTGAGAGGCTCATCCATCATGTCCCACAAGTAGTCAATTCCTCTAGTAACTGTAAATGTTTTCAGATATTAGCCAATTTATATGCTCCGAGATTCATCATGGAAAATCAGCTTTAGCGGCGCGCATTATCAGGACCCGTCTCTCCCTTGCTCCATGAAGTTTGATGAACGAGCACCTCTCCGCAGCTCAATGGCTTGTGCATGGGAACAAGAAGGGGTGTGTGTGTGCGTGCGTGTGTGTGTGTGTGTGTGTGTGTGTGTGTGTAATGGGTCGATGTAGGGGGGGGTGGGTAAGTCCCAGCCCTCCCTCCTCTCCACCCCACCCCCACGTAAAAGTGGGTTTTTAATTAATAAACAAACTTACAGAGGAGCTCATCAGTGTCAAGGGCAATAACGACAGTCATTCGTTACTGTTTATAACGGCCCTCCCTCAACAAATGTTGCCCTCTAATGAGGTTTCTGCTCATCCCCCCCCCCTCTTCTACTCTTTGAGATAATGACTTTTTTAACTCCAGTGGAAAAGGCGAAAAAAAAAAAAAGATTACGCAAGGTTTGGTGGTTGTTACCGCTCCTTGTACTGTTGATCTCGGTTTCTAGGGCTGTAAGAAACGGTGTGTTTGTGTTTGTGTTTTGTTTACACTAGGTGGCTGTTTTCTTTAGCAAATCCCAATGGAGGCTTAGCGTTTGCCATCTATTGTTTTCTTTCTCTCTCTTTCTCTTTAGATGTTGACAATGTGATACCTCAGTCTGAATTTATTCTAACATGGGACAATTACAATACATTTCCTGTATGTTTACAAGGTGTAAAGTTGTGCTGCAGGGCTTTGTTCTCTGCATGTGAGGCTCCACGTTTTTTTTCCCCCGATTTTCCTTGAGTGTTTGTGCGCGTGCATTTTGCCTTTGTGCACGTTTCTTTGTGTGTGTGTGTGTGTGTGTGTGTGTGTGTGTGTGTGTGTGTGTGTTTACGGCTGGGTAGAGCTCAGGGTGGAGTGTTGCTGTGCAAGGCAAGGCACATCTTTAATAAATGCATGTTGATGTCGGAGGCTGCAGTGATGCGAGCGATGCTGGAACCCTGTTGTTATTTACTGCAGTGTTTGCGCATGGCGGCAAACGGCGGCCTGAAAATGGCATTACGGCGCGTGATGAATGGGCATTAGGGTAAACTCATTTTAAAAGCAGCCTGATTTATTAGTGGTCTGGCCCTCCATTTTCATCAGGTCAGTGCTTGGCTGAAACTCCACAATGTCATCATGAAGGTCACCCTCTTTATGGCTATTTTGAACCTCAATCCCTCTCCTCACAAAGAAGAGCGGGAGGAAGAGAGCCTCATCACTTGTGATGGCCACGTCCCCCAAAAAATATCGAACGCGTCGCAAGATGGAAGGAAAGACGTCTGCCGTCTAGCCTTTGGTGCGAGTGTATTTTGGATTTTTGTCACATGAGAAACCAAAATGTGGTAGTGGTCAACCTCCTAATTATTAGTGCTGGTAAGACAAGAGTTTTAACGGTGGCCATTTGCTTCAGGGGGCTTTATTACACACCACTGTTTTGCAGAAGCAGCGTCAAATCTATAAAACTACCATTAGGCGGGGGTAGGAAATCAATCAAAATGCCATTAAAGTGGAATAAGTTGCCAATATTGCTGATGTGGTTGTGGGTCCTTTTGATTTTCCTTCAGATTATTAGGCACAGTCCAGTAGTGACTTTGTTAAGGGAAACGAGTGTTGTTGGGAAGTAATATGTCTCCTGGCTTCATAAAGTTTGCGGCCCCATATTTCCCACTTTATGGATTATCCATTATCATTTGTCATGAGTTGTCCTAACTCGGGGGGGGGGGGGGATATAACCCAATTTCTTCATCTCTGCTCCAGCTGCACAGGAGCAGGGTATGTATCTCTGTGAAGGTACCAATCTCTGAGAAAAATGAGCAGTGAAAAAGAACAAACACACAACCCCTGTGCCTTGCAGCCCCTATAACAAAAGAGAGGACTAGAGTTGGGATGTATATAGTAAGATAGAAGCAACGATATAGAAAGAGACAGAGACAAGTGACAACAGAAGAACATGGTAGAGAGAGAAAAAAAACACAAGTGGACGAGAAGCCATTGGTGGTAGGGCTTTGTTCTGCGTCCACCATCTTTCCTCGTTCTCCAAACGGAAGGAAGAGGAGAGGAAGCATCACAGCGCCATATTTGTTCTTCCACTGCTTAGGGGTGTGATGGTCTTCACCAGGAACCACTGCTATGAGAGGAATAAAGAGAGGAGGAGGAGGAGGAGGAGGAGGAGGAGCAGGAGGAGCAGGAGGAAGAGGGGTGCGGGAACCGAGAGGGAGGTTCTTAGTTTTATGTGTACAGGCAAAGATCTCTTCATACTGAGCCTGTAGCTTCAACAATGGTTCTTCTATAATAAGTCAGGCCTTGTTAAATCTACTTTCTTTTGGTTGACTTTCATTCTTTTTTTTTATCCTATCTGTATCGATAAAACACAAAATGAGCTGTTATATTTCTGCTGTAAAATTATCTGCTATATTTCTCCTATTTTGACCAGGAGAGTGCTGTGCATCATCTTATCTGCATTGTTTTGGTACAGAATCCATACAAAATATGGATAGAAATATTTGTCTCTCAATGATTCAATCCATTTAATCTGGGTATTTCTTTTTTATGATTTAATATTTTGCCGTTACCGTAAATGAGAATCAATGCAGCGGCTTGCAGGGGTGATTTATAACGTTGGTGGAGCTGGAACGGGGATGAGCGTTGCAAAATATGCATCATTCATAACATAGATAAACTACACGGAGCTCTTGTACTCGGCACTGAAGCATTTATCTATAAAGAATCTCATAGCCAGCCAATGGACTGGGATAGGAATGGCTCACTAATGGCAACACCATGGCACATTTATCATGTTAAAACCCATCTTTGCTGTCCAATGTAGATTGTCTCTGTTTCTGCTCTTTTGGTTTCTCGCTAGTCACCCATTAACACCTGCAGTAGGACCTGTAGTACCGTGCTCCAGAGGCCAGCCGTTGAAACCAGGAAAGGGATACCACAATGTTGTGAAGCATTCCTCACAAGTTATACAAGGACACTGGACTTGTTTTTAATATTTGATTGATTATGTGTGTTTATTAATCGTGTCCTTTTTGTCTTTCTCTCTAATCTGTCCCGCCCTCAGCCTCCAAGTCTGTTCTCAACAGCATGCTGCGAGAGCCCACGTTGATTCCAGACCAGACCTTGGCCAACCACGTCTACCAGGCAAGTGTTTAATGGGTGCTGCGTTTGATCTATGAGCGTTCGTCAGTCAGACATTGTATTTTTAGAGATGTATTTCTTGCATGATCACATGTATTGACGGACTAGTTTACTCGTTGTTTTAGAGCTGAAGCTGTTGTTTTGTTAATGAGGAGCCACAGACAGTGTTTAGCATCAGCCTCATGTTAAGTGAGGAAGCCGCGGTCACGCCTGCCAATCCAACGCCGTCTCCTGTGTTATCGCCCTCCTCGCCGCTGTTTCAAAAGGTTGTGTGGGCTGCCAACCCACCTCCCTGGCGTGCCATAATATTTCTTCCCCCCTCTTTTCAGTGCACAATAAATGACTGCTGTTATGGACCGCTGGTAGACTGCATCAAACAGTATCCTTTCCCATAAAATTTTAAGCCTGGAATTGACGAGGAGCTATTGAAGGGGATGAGATGTGTCTGGCTTCACCTGACATAAAAGTTCTGCTTCACAGAGGAAGTGTTTCATCCTGCCTGCCTGCCTTCCGCCCCGCCATCCCCATCACGGGGTGGGAGGCGATGGAGGGTTAAGGAGGAAGAGGAGGAGAGAAGGCTGGAAGTAGAAGATGAGAAGGGTGGAAGGAGGCTGATCTAAATACATCTCCATGCTCACAGAGTGAATCAGGCCCAATGTTCTATAACATGGAATATGGAATTGGCAACCATGGAGATGTGTGCAACTCCCATTGGTTTAATATTTTTTTCTGAATTTCTTCATTTTATAGTCCCATTTGTATGATGAGATTTAATGATTACGTTCTAAATAGATGATACTGAAATATGTACAAAATGTTGATTTTGACGTACATTCAGTAACTTGAGTGCGCCGCTTGAAAACGGGGGGATTTTACAAATTTTAGGGAACGTGACAGTGATCAGCACCATGGAGAGCTCTTGCCAATATCAGAGCAACTATGAAAATAATAATGGAAGATATCTTTCTAGTTGTGTGTCACCCCCTAAGCTCTCTTTCCCTCCGTTCTTTACCCCCCCCCCCCCCCCTTTCTCACTGCCTGGATTGTGGGGTCCAGGCTATTTTAGGGTAAGCAGCTGGGGACTGCACTTGGATCCTTGGATCGGGTATGTTTGCACCGGAGTGGGCCTTGGCGCGTGTGCGTGTGCGTGTGTGTGTGTGTGTGTGTGTGTGGGTGTGTGTGTGTGTGTGTGTTTCTGTGTATCTTTTGAATTCCTCTGTTCCGGACCAGTCAACCCTGTCCCACCCTGCCCTCTGTCCTCCCCCCTGCCCCCCTCTCTTTACCTTTCACACTCCTCCCTCCAGAGCCAACTCACTTTCACTCACTCTGCTAAAAGGAGGGCATGAGCACCGCCCCACTATGTGATTTGGAATATCTCCATCCCCACATCACAAGTTTGGCTCTTATACCTGTGTGTGTGTGTGTGTGTGTGTGTGTGTGTGTGTGTGTGTGTGTGTGTGTGTGTGTGTGTGTGTGTGTGTGTGTGGGGCCCAAAGTATGCATGCGTTTTTTTTACTTTTTCCTCTTACTGATAAGTTTGTGTGTTTTTGGGGGTGGTGTAATGCCTCAAGGAGTTTCATTTTCTTTCCAAAAAGATAATTATGCACAAGTTATCTGGCCGTCATGAATGCACAGTGCTGTCAATCATTGGCATCTGCTATAGGGCCTCTTTGATTCAGATTGACAGGTATTCCCTTTGCGTTTATTTTTTTTAGGTACTTTTAATTAAATGAGTGGTGTAGTAGATGCAGTTTGCCAATTTGGCATTTTTTCAGTTTTTTTCTGAAAGTTATATCTGTCCTATTTGTTTAATGTTCTGTTATGAGATGTGCTATGAAAGTTTTGGTCTAATGAATGGCCTCAAAACGACCTACGCTGATTGTGCTTGGACTGTATACTGTAAGGAACGGTGACGGGCCTTATACATATCAATGAAACTACGCAACTTGGTGAAATACTGTTCTATCTAAGCGAACACACACGTTCAGTCCTGCCTCCGAACGTGGTTGCCACAGCAACCTTCAAGCTAATCTTGATGTTTCTGTAGCAGACTATTTTACATGTGAAATGTTTCCTTGGACGAGAAAGGTTCTAAAGGGAACCTTTTATTTTCCTTCAGTTATATTTTAATGTGTACACCACCAACCTTGTGCAATTGCAACGTGCAGTCCACTGTACAAACTTGTTTCGTAAGAAATTGAAGGTATGCTTTTTGAATCCTTAATTCATCGTCCAGTGCCATTGGTCAGGAGCATGAGGTGTTGCTACGTGACAAACTGAAGGAGAGAAACCTGTCGTTCTTAGGTAAGCCACTCCACTTCAGACATCACAGAATGCTAAACTTACCGGGCCTATTTGTAGGCTGTCCACTACACAACCTCCAAACGTATTGATTTATATCCCATTGGTTTACTAAGATCCAGACCTTGTGATATCTGATTTTCAGGATATTTAATTTGTGCATGAGACCATAATGAATACCTTAATGAAAAAAGCGCTTCAAATGCAGGCTTTTATGTTGTTGGTTGTGTTGTTTCATTGGTCTCCCACTGTAAGGATGCTCACTATTAGCTTTTCAATCGCTATTGTCTTGTACGGAGACGGTAGGTCAAGGTAGAGAGTGTCCAGGTGTGAAATTGTAAAAGGGGACATTGTTAACCCCCTTCCCCTTTTTCCCTTTCTTCGTTCCTGTCCCTGGTTCATCTTCTCCCCTCGGTCAGATGAGTGATGAAGAATGAAGCACATTCCCCCTGTCATTAAGACCACATCATTTATTTGGGCCCCAAGTGCTGACCTTTCTGCAGGGCTGCACAGAGGACAGTTCTAAAACTGTCAGAGTTCGAGGGCCACGCGGGCCACCGAGGCGGCCCTCACCCCGTCTGATAAATGGATTGGAAATAAGCTCCCCAACAGTGGGGACGGCCCATTAATTTTAATCAAAGGTGATGTCAAAAGGCGATCGGCACCACATGACAATGTCAACAGCCTGGTAGGTGTGAGGGGAGAAGCCACACGATACCCCCCTCTCCCCCACACCCCACCACAGGCCTGAGTCTGGCACAGAGACCTTCGGCTTTCTCCCTCTCTCCCTGCCTCTCTCGCTCTCTCGCTATCCCTCATCCCACCCCTTTGCCTCTCCCACCGCCACCCGACCACCTCTCCCCTGTCCCCCTCCATGCCCCATTAGTCGAGCCTGGCTGGAGACAAAGAGGTAGGCCCCCGGAATTGAATGACCTGGTCAGCCTGAGATTTAATGGAGAAATCAGGTGTTGTGGGGATAATGGCCGAATCGCGCCAGGAGTCAAGGACAATGGCTGCGGCCCATGCAGGCAGGGGTCAGGCTTACGGAGGCTATAATGCCAACCTTGTCCCTGCTCCCTACGCTTTATGAAGCCCACCACACTGGAGATGTAGCATCACAGTAACTGAGCTTCACACTCTTTTTTTTTTTTTTTTTTTTTTTTTTTTTTTTGTGCAGTGGCAGCAAATAAGTGGCAGGTGAAGCAAATGGTTTCACTGTGGCGGATGTCCTCCCGGTCTCTCGCGGGCGTTTTGTTATTGTTGCCTTGGTAAAGGCTGTCCAGTTACAGGGAGTTTGGGGGATATTTGCAGTGTATGCCAAGCTGGCTTGATAACTGAATTAAAAAATACAGAATCTAATAAAATGCTCCTCATATAATAATTAGTCTTCTTTCAGATGAAAACCAGCTAAGAGCAAAGGGCTATGACAAAACTCCTGACATTATCCTGGAGGTGCCAATTGGTATGTTTATATATTACAAATATTAACATTTTATGTTATTTGATAAAGGCTTAGCTTTGATTTATCTTGTTGAATTTTATTTAAAAAAAAATTGCTTAGTAACAATTCATCTAGAACATATAATTGAAATGATCATGCTCTCCTCTCTATTCATGAATTACTAGTTTGGTCTTTTAGAGATTTTATGTTTGATGTTTTGTCTCCTAGAGATGTCCCGACATGACCGCTAACTGTTTGATTAGAAACCTAAGCAATTCAGCTCGAGTCAAAAACACACCAAAATATCTTCCAAACCTTTCCAAAACGACTCAATTAGCCATTATAGGTCTGAGGGGGTTGCAATGTTGTATGTAATTAACAAATATAGCTTACCTGCTGACTAAAATACAGAACTGCTCTTCTTATTTTGTTTTTGAAACAGCGGTTGAGGGTCACATAGTAAACTGGATTGAGAGCAAGGCCTCGTTCGGGGACGATTACAGCCATCGCACTTACCTGAACGAGCAGTTCTGGAGCTACTGGAACAGGTATAACAAATGTCAAATTTTTAACATAGCATTATTTCCCGTATATTCTGATTTATATTGTCGCATCATATTTTATATGTGTTTTATATGTGACATATATATTATTAGTATTTTTTTTTTTACTATTATACGTTTGTTAATATATGCATATATTTTGAATTGATGGCTATAAACAGATCATTTTATTGCTGTCACTAAACACAGGTACTAAGTCACATCGAAATGTAATTAACTTCTATATACTAAATACAATAAAAATTATAAAAAATATAAACTAAATATACAGGTAATATCATCCCAAACTTCCATGTTGTGAAACATCATACCACACAGTTCCTACTCCCTGTCCCTGCATGTAAAGCAGCATCCTAGAGCCTCTATTCTGCTCATGGTGACCCTCGAGAGGCTGAGTGGCGTTCTCTGAGCTGGATTGTTTTCAGAGTACACACATTGTTTGGGGAAGGGAAATGGGGAAACGGGTGATTAATCCTTTACATCTGTTGTCATGAGAACCCCTGGACAGGAACGAGCCTGCATGCTCCCACGCTGCGAGAACACGGGCATGCTGCCGGACGTGTGTGCGTGCGTGCGTGCGTGTGTGTGTGTGTGACTGCGTGTGTGACTGCGTGTGTGTGTGCGCGCGCATGTTTGTCTGTGTGTCAAGCCTCACATACAAGCCCCTCTCATTGTCTCTGAAAGCACTTACTCTCCAGACATCTGCAGTTGAGTATCTTTGAGGGAAGCTACAATGTCTCCCTGATGAGAATACAAAGTTTCATAACATTTAAAAAAAAACATTATATCAATGGAAGAGGCTGGGGGAGAGGATGTGAGGTATGAGGGAGTATAAGCAGCTGTTTGTGGATTCAGCTCCCTGAGCATTTTATTTATCTGTCCATTCTCAGTAAATGTTGACAATCTCTACGTCTTGGAGAGACAACGAAAAAATCGTCTTGCATTACAATAAATACGAAGGGCATATTTAGTTAAGCTTCTTTTTTTTGGGTAAATCCTAAAGAACAGAGTATGTTTTTGCCCTTTACATTAGCGTGTTTCCTGTGTTATATTCCCAATGTTAATTGTTCAAAGTGTCTATCCGCATGCACAGTATAACTGTGATATGCATGGTAGTGCATCAATTAACCAATGATTTCTATACATTGAATGCTGGTTGTCTAGTTGGCTAACCTGGCTTTTATTCTAAAATACTTAGCTTTTAGGTTTTTAAAGCTAAGCCTAACATATCAGTTGAGTATACTCATGATAATATTATTTCAATTGCGATGGGCTATCTTAATAAATGATTATCGCCTGCCTTTTGATTTATTTTTCAAACTTTTCTTCACATTGCCCCTTTGTAAAAAGAAATCTCCTCAATTGCTTAGGACAGCAATGTTTTCCATCTATGTTGCCCTGCGTATCATGACTTTTACGCAGTCAGTGTGGCAATATATGTCATGGCGCGGGGTGCCATGGAGACCTTACCTCACAGATTTGGAAACCAGTGGGGGAGTGTCCGAATGCGTTTGTGTCAGGGCATTGCAGAAGCACAGAGAGAAAGGAAAGAGAATGTAATAGGGAAGCAGTGCGCTCACGCGTGGCCCCTCTATATCCCTTCCCTCCATCCCCGCCTCTCTCTGTCGGCCTTGGCCGGGGCTTCTAGAGCCAGACGAGCTGAAAGGTCACCTCCACGTCCCCCGCCGCTCACGCTGCCCCCCCCCCCCTCCCCCCCCCCCCCTCATCCGTGACGGCCAGATGACACATTGTGACATGGTGCTGGAGTGCCGGAAGGTTCCCGGCCCCCCCGACGCTGTGTCCAGAGACCAGTCACAGCCATGCTGTTGTCTTTCTGTCTCCTCTCCTCTCCTCTCCTCTCTGGGGTTTTGTCTCTAGAAATGCACTACGAATGAATAATTATCAGACTGTTCATGCATGGCAATGGAATTACACGTGCATGTTAATATTAGACACCTGTATTTGCTTTTCCTAGTTTCTGAAATTGTATCATGTTGAGGATATCCCTGATGTTGTTATCGCTGATTGAATACGCAATTGAGGTAAAAAAAAAAAAAGTAGATAATACTTCTTCACAGTGGGAGAATGCTAAGCATGTTCATAGATGAATTACTTTCTGATTCATTTACCAGATTCCATCTGACAAAACATCTGCCTTCCAGAACGGTCAATATTGGAAATATGGTGCAGTGAAACGAAAGAGGAAAGCGATGCCAAGGTTGAAATCAACAGTGTGTTTCATTGTCTTAGTCTAGCATAGTTTTATTTGGAAATGGTGGTCGGGTGAAACTGTGTAGTGTTTTGATAACGTTGGCGACCCGAGGGTACCAGCCAGTGGAGTGTGACTCCATCCCTGATGGCTGCCATCTTTAGCAGGCCTCATCAAAGTCACAAAAAAAAGTTGTTGACCAGAAATAAGCTTGGCCCAGGTTCTGGAACATTCCTAGACCATGAGGCATGTGTCTGGCATTTAATAAGAAAACACTTGAATGAGAGTTGTCTCAGTCAATCAAATCTGACATGATATACGAGTTAAGCTTGAGAGAAATAATCTTTGATTCGCATTAGGACTTGTGATGAGCGCCACATGCATCTTGTACCATAGCCATGCCTTCAGAGCTTCCATCTTGATCCGAGGTCATGTGTTCTCCTGTTTGGAATCGAGTCAATTCATCTATCTATCTTTCTGTCTCTCTATCTCTGCTCATACAGAGGCTGTTGGTATTAGATTAGAGTCTCAGGAATAAAACCGATTTACTGATTGGAGGATGGCAGCACTAAGCCTGTGATGCATGCACTGCCCATTGGTTTGTCTCATTGGTATTCACCGATGCGCTCGTGTCCGAGGATGTTAAGGAACTGACAGCCTAGATCCTATCATGTCAGCCCAACGGCCCGGTCAGATAAACGCCGCCGTGTCAAAAAAATGTCAGTCCCTTCAGACCCCACCTTTAGCAGCACCCTTGTAATTTTTAATTGACATTTACCGCTGACATTTCAAATCTGCTCTCGCACCCTCATATTGTTAGGCCAGCGTTGCAGTCTGAGAGGCAAAAGCCGCCCCTGCACTGCATGTGGGAAGAGAGATTTGAAGGCAATGAATTTGGGGTCACTGCATTGTTTGCAGTCACAGCGATGTCAGACCATGGAGAAAAAGGAGAGGGGGGCGAGAGTATGATGGGGTGACATCATCCACCCTTTCTCCTCTCATTAGCGGTATCATTTCATGTGACGGCTCCTGGAGAGCCGAGGGCCCGACTGTTTGTGTCCATTCCTCCCTCTGCCACGTCCTCAAAGACACATTTCCCTGCTGCGGTTCCAGCCTCCTTGGTTTTCCTTCCAACCTGACCTTGCAATGCCACTGTGACGCTTATAATTACTTCATTGCCCCTGATTGGCATTAACAGTGATTAGCTTTTTTTTTTTTCGTGAACTCCCTCTTTGCTTTAACCGAACTCCATAGCACCCATAGCTCGTGTTAATTGTTCTTTGTTTGCCCTCAAGCCTTACCAAGTGAGCGATGGCGACATGTTTCCTTCGAGAGAAGGAGAGAGAAAGAGGAGGAGGGAGGGAGGGAGAGAAAAAACACACACTCCAAGACATTACTAATTTTCCCTCCAAAGCCCTCACCAACTACATTTATCATTCAAACAATAGTCTTGCCAACACACTAACCTCATAATAAACCCCTCTTGAGCGGAGTGAGGGGTAATGACGCTTCGCCGTCGAGGCACCCGCTTGAGAAAAAAAAGAAGAAAAAAACAAAAGAAGAGAAAAACGGTCCCCTGTCTGGTAAAACAGCGTGTTCCGGCCCAGTGCCTGGATGAGATGGCGGAGCGGCAGCCATTGGTGTGTCTCTGTTGCCCATCAATCTTAAGCTAGTGGCGCAGCAGAGCCAGCCAGCCTTCCGCTCTGACGGATGTTCACATAATTGAGTTATCCATCTCGCGCAAACTATCAGAGTTGCATAAAAATTATTCACCTGCCGGTGAATATTAAACACATAATGAGCGTCTTGTGTGTTTTAGGAGAATTGGGTATGGTTGTAGGCGGCTTGTCGTGAAATATGGTCTCTGGCGTTGTTGCCCAGCTGACCCTTCATAATGACGGCTGCACTTAAATCAATTTTACGTTGGCAGAGGTGCCCTCATAACTCTTGCCACGACAACCCATGTAATGCCCTTGTATTTGTCTCATCACATTAAGCTGGTAGGCCTTCCATAGCTTCTAGCTAGGCGGTATCTACACTAGACTACTATCTTCCACCATACAATGGGATGGTGTTGTGACAGTGACTTGAGATTTATTCTGCTGCATTATGTCCTTTGATGTCAATCATCACATTGTTGGTGGTCGGTTAGGACATCATCTAGCTGATGATCTTGGTAGGCTGTGATGCTGTGGGCAGTCCTCTCTGGAGATCTGATTGAATGGATGACATAATTCAGTGCAGTCTAGTTAGTATTACAGACAAATCAGTTTCCATTAGATTTGAATGCTGTACTGTATGTTTACTCCCGTGCTATTGGCAGCTTGAGGGGTAAATGTTTGACATATTTCCTCATAGTTGAACCAGAGGTTTATTTTGGGTTGAGTTTGGGTAGATTCACAACATCTGCAGAACGTTTTGTCAGTCAATATTGCAAATCATCGTGAGTTGTTTATGTTTAAACAAAAGACAATATTATATTCCTATCCTAACTTGTATTATATTCTAAAAGATTATTTTGTGCTGCACTTGTTCTTTTAATTAGATTCCGTTTGCATTCCCCCACCTCCAACTTGCAGCCTTAGACGATGGACGGCCTTTGTGGAAATGAGCGCGGTCGCTAGTTCGCCCCCGCCCAAAGTTAATCAGCTGTGAGATTCGTAAACTGCAAATGTGTCAGAGTTGAAAATGTTAGCTCTCCTAATGGAGGCTTGAAAAGGTTAGATCTGATAAAAAGCTGTCAGACGTCTACAAAAAAATGATTTATGGCAATATAATGGGACAATATGGCTCATTTCGTCTCCTTATGAAATGGGGGTTAAGACTTTTGGGTTTGCCGTATATATCATCTGACTTGACCACTTGGAAAAACACTTTTTCAAAATATGGCTGCGCTTGCACAAACTGGGTTATATTTGGCTTTCTTTGTTCTCAAGATTATTGTATGTTTCTGATATGTTTCTAGTTTTATGACAGAACTAACTGCACATTATTTAGTCTAACTTTTGCAAATCAGTTGGGGCTCAAATCTGATAAGAACACGTTAAATTATTGTTGTTTTATGTCCACATTGAAAATCTGTGGGCAGTTAAAGACATTATTTTCAAATATTCACGCTGGTCATTTCCTAGGAGGTTGCTTATCGGCACGCTTACAAACCAAGCAATATTGGCTAAACAGCAGGAACTGCATTATCAATACTGTGAGTGTCATAGGACAGTGAGATTTAACACAACACTGATTTAGGCTAAACATTTAAAATGTATATGTCCATTATTTACCATACCAAGAGCAGCAAGGCAGGTAATGTTTTTTGTAAGTAATTACTTGCTTGACTTAGTTAATTGGACCGATTTATTTTCCTTAATTGCTTAGGTTTTGTTTGTTTCTTTGAGAGCCAAAAACACTATGAAAGCAAGAATACAATAAAATTTTTTTTTAGATATCTGGTTTGTATTTGTGATATTAAGGGGGGCAGGTAGGCCCATTGGCAGTAACAGTAGCAGCAGTGGTGTGGTCATCATACAGCAAGAGCAGATAGGGGGTGTCACCTGAGAGAGGCTTGGGGGGCGCCTCCCCTGCTGATCCAACAAGGCTGGACATCACCGGAGCCCCCGTTGGGTGAGGCGCTACCGGAGCCTCCGGGGGTGGCATTGTTACACCTCTAAGACCTTAACTCTGCCACAACAAGGCTCACCTCACTTCACAGTCAGAATGGGCTCTTTCTGGAGAGAGAAAGGGTTGGCTATGTACTGTAAGGCCCTTGTGTTGCTTCATACTCTATAAGAACGTATATTCACCCAAATATCTACTGTGTTAGAGTATTTAAGAGCTGCTTGTGTTGTTTTCACAGTATATTACATCAATAAACCCCCTTTGTGTTTTGTTTTTAGGTCAGGCCTAACACTTTCACAACTGCTGGCCAGCAGCTGAGGTTGATATTTTCTGTGTGTAAGGAAAGCCAAGGTGCTACCATCTTAATTTGGCCCATTCATTTGAAAGTGTTTGCATCAGCTTTTCTGTGACATTGTCTTTTCCTGCTATTCATAATGTTATGGATACCCCGTGTGGCGAGGGAACGTGGCCCCTTTTATTGTTTCCTTTGTTGTGACATCCTCCTGTAGAATATTCTACAGCTAGAAAAATAGATATCCACAATGGAGGCTCCCCTAGGGCTTTGGGAGTGTGTCTTCTAGGCCGAGCCGGAACGCGGAGGTGTGTCGTCAACCCCGCAGAGCAGGCAACTTTAAATACTAACGGCAAATGACAAGTTAGGCGGATGGTTGGAGGATTTCATGCTTTTAAGGACGCCCATTTGAGGGCATTGTTTAAGACGTCTGGGGAGTAATCCGCACACTTCAGGTCTCCTGCAGCCCCGAGGATTTAGCGCGCCCTAAGCCGCCTTGTCACCTATTTATTTTAGTGGGTTTGTGCCGGCGCATTATCCACATTTGTCGTTTAACGTTGAGTCTGACTGCGGCTGCTGACATGGCTGTGGTGTGTGTAAACGAGGAACGGGACACAAAGAGGCACCCCAGCGATGTATGTCTCCCCGCACGCCCGCCTGCCTGCCCGCCCGCCTGTGACATTCCGAGATGGAAATTAAAGCCTCAAGTAAATTGTGGCAGGGGCATGCCTTTTCCATGAATTCCTGTATTTTATATTAAAAAAAATAATTGTTGTGGACATTTATTTATTTTCATTTTCTCTTATATGAATGAACTTACGTTTCGAAAGCTGACAAAACAGGTTTGTGTCATCAGACTTGTAAAGGCACAAGCATGTTTCTCTTTACTGCTGCAACTCACTTTCTCTCTTTACTCATTTTCCTTTTCCTTTTCCTTTTTCTTTTTTTCCTTTTGGTTGACCTTCCGGGTTTCATTCCAAGCAGACGTCGGCATCATTTGTCATCCCTGCGAGATCAGGGGCACAGAGAGAAGTGGGCAGGGTTAGAATGGTTCTTTGTAAAACCCAATCTAACAGGATAATTTTGATGACTGGAATGGTTTTTGAACACACACAGGCCCCTGACCCCCCAAAGACATTCGGGCCCCTGTTATACCCAACGTGACAGGAGACGGCCTGGCTTATTTTCCTGACACAAAGATCGCCTTTGTGACAAACAGAGAGTGTGTGCATTGAGCTGGATGCACCGTGTGTGTGTGTGTGTGTGTGTGTGCGTGCGTGCGTGCGTGCGTGCGTGCGTGCGTGCGTGCGTGCGTGCGTGCGTGCGCGAGCGCATATAGCTGTCAGACACATCCATGTGTATAGCAACTTACAAAAGAGATGTCTAAAGATTGGATGATAATTGTTGGGTTTGGTTTTTTATCGTATGAAGGCCGTATTTTTCGAGCTTGTTTACTCTGGTCATTGTATTGAAGGGCAAAGCTAGCAACAAAGTAACACACAGTCAGAGCTTCTTCTATAGGAATCATCTGTAAACACCATCAAACTGGTTAATCACACACACTTAGGCCAATACTTTTATTCAGCAGACACAATAGTATAGCTATAGTAACCATAACTACTGATTTAATTTAGGCTTGCATCATCTTCAAAGCCTCTTCAATAGCTGCCTTATAGAAACCTGTGAAACATGTTTTATCTCTGGGGTTAGACATCATAGTTTAAGCTGGGGAGCAGTTCCAGCTGTAATCAGATGATGCCTTTATTGCACATGGAGTCCTAGGTAGAACACCAAACCATGGGTCTCATGACCTGTCTCAGTAAATGGCAAAACAGGGCATCCAACTCCTTTGCCTCAGTATGGCTTTACAGCTAATCATATGTCCAATTGAATGGAGATCATCTAAGCTTTTGTTCCTCAGTCGAGCAACATGGCTGTGACATTTAGCCTTTGAGGAACGACATTAAGGGACAGGGTATTTGTTTCTACCCAGTTTCGATAGGGGGAGAAAAAAATGAATGCATATTTTAGTTCTGCTCACATTGGCTTCATGACATGGCAAGTATTTAACAGATTTTTAGGGGAGGATTACTTTTCTCCCTTGGTATTTTTAGGATTTATTGATCTTTCCGTCGAGACATTAAACACACACTTGGGTACCGTTTTCTGGCTCTGGATCGCATACAATACTCTGTATTTTTCTTAATGGTATATTTGCATCAGACCTCAGTGATATGGCTACAACTTTTCTGAGTTACGCGTATGGAAGATAACGATCCTTACCTGTGTACTAATGAAGAGGGGTCAACAGTTTATCATAGTTTTAATGTAGTAGAAGTAGCTTATTCCAAATGCCAGGTGGTTTCTATAACTGTATTTGTATTTAATTGTTTATTTTATACGCAGGCTGTAATTATACATTGCCACATTCAGTACATTTATACCAGATGACCTCCCCAGAACACAGAATGCTTTATATATTATTTTTTTCTTTTGTATTATAAGAACACCTCTGTGTCTACCAGATAGCTTGGTTTTGCTCCTGGTCTGTGGAGATCCATCAGTCACAGTGGGGCTGGGTGCAGATGATAAGTGGTTTCTTGTAGATAACCCAGACTGCTCTCTTTTTACAGGCCCACTAAATAGCACAACCTTGTCCTTTCCCTATACAGGTTTTCACTCGTATTATCACTCTGCTTATTTTTTTACCTTTTATGTTTTGCCTTATCACTTTTCTCTGTTTGTTGTTAGTTGTATGTTATATTTTATTTTGCCAAACAGGGTTTTGTTGCCATGTAATCAAGCCTATTCAATGGATATCCCTCATTTCAGTGATCTGGAGAAAAAGTAAATATGAAAAAATGTATTCCAAGTGGTGTTATATTTTCCCTACTGTACATGGTCACCTGAAATCAACCAGCACGGTGTGATTTTTCTGTTTCTAAAAGGATGCCTCCGGTCCTCCACGATCATCCTGGATGAATCGGAATTTGTTCTGACGCTTTGTCACCCAGTCACACACAGTCTGAGCTGTGCATGGTCTAATACGTTTCTCCACACAGCCCAGCATTGCTTAAATGTGCAATAAAACAAAAATCCACTTTCCCATTGCTGTTTTATTTCGTTTTTGTTTTGAATTGATACGTTCAATTATCCATGTATTTCTTATTTTATACTGTTATATCTCAGAATGGATAATATATACTCTGTGCTATTAATGCACTTTTTTACATATCAACGTTTTTTCACTTCACTAATGTTCTCTATGACTGCCAAAAAGTAAAGAAAGAGATACAACTATGGAGCACAAAGCACTCCCTGACTGGCTGTAAAAATCTCTGCCAGACCCTCTCCCCCATCCCTGCGCCCGGGCAGCCCCTCTCCCAGCTCTGGTTTGAGTTTCATGTCTCTCGGCGGTCTGATTGCCTGATAGCTTAAACATCTCTGGCCGCGTAGCCGGCGGTGGGAGTGTGTAATCCAAAACACATGGGGAGCCCGCGTCCAAGCTCTGACCTTCTGATATCCCTCATCAATTCTGGGGGGCTAATGTACGAGATCTATTGGGTCAACAAATCTGTCTCTTTAAGCCATCACACACAGATATAAACTATTAGATATTCGGCCACTCATCTAAACCTCTTATGATAAATGGCGCCCCGGAACCAGAAGTCCTTGCCTGCTAAAGGGGGCTCAGCATCTCTTCAGTGTTATGTGTGTTTTGTGGTTTTATGTACGTGTGATAAATGAGGACTACAGCATAGATCTCTGTGTCCAGGGCCTGGAAAGGGTTAACCATGGGAATGGCATGATACACATTCCAGCTCGGCCCTCCGCCGATGTAATGTTTCATCGTAGGCGGGAAGTTGAAACAGACGATACCCCCATCCTCTCCTTTGGACTGATGGAAGATAAGAGGGGCGGACGTTTTTTGAACAAGTGAAACATAAACTCTGCCCGTAGTTTGGGCTTCGAGCCACCCCCCTTTGTATGGCAGCGTCCGTGGAAACGTCAAATAAATCCATTTCTCATTTTGAGCGATATCTCTATCAGCCAGCCATGCTCACATCGTGGATCTAACCCCCCCTCCCCTCCCCCTGTTTAAAACGCGCCTCTGTCTCTTCAATGAAGGGTATATGTTTTACATGACCACTCTTATTTTTATTATGGGTGTCTTACATGTCAGGGAGGTTAGAAATGAGAGGGGCAGAATAGAGTTGTCTGGTGAAAGGCCTCTGATAGAAAGTGCCACTTCAATTTGAGCGCAGCTGCAGCTAAGCCGAGGCTGGCTCGCTGTCCGGCCTGGCGTTTCACATTCTCTTCTCCTCCAACTAGAAGGGATGTGAAAACTATTAACCGCAGACAAGAGTTTGGCCCTGTCCATGTTCTGATCCCAATAGCAACTCCCCGCCCTCCCCGCCCGCCTTTTGCTCGGACCTTGTTCATAAGTTTCTTCCTGTTGTTCCAAAAAAATACTCCACTTCCAGAAACTTTTAGGTTTGGTTTACTTTACTGATTCAGTACTTTCTTATTCAGGCTTCATGTAAAATCGAAAGCATTTTTCTGTTCCTAACCCTATCAATCAAACCAAATGTCAAGGGGTGATGACCATGGCCATTTTAGACAGTGTTTTGTTTACTATTTCGCACAATTAACTTCAAATGATATTTAATAACTAGATTACTTGCGTTTATTGACAATGGTGAGGCCAGTTTACTTCACCTCTCCTAATTTGGCGATGAGGGGCTCCAGCCGCTAAGGGAACTCTATCCCCTGAGTTGCTGACAGTTTTCATCCCCAAGAGTTTCCTGTAAGGAGGTAGCTGACTCTCTACTGAGGAGAAAATACTACCAACTATGTTTAGAGTAATTACTGTGGTCGGAATTAGAACAAAGATAAATTCTATTAATAATGATCGCAAAACATTTTGCTTTAGCTGTCTTAGTGAAACTAAACACGCTCGCTTAAATCCTTAAACCCCTCTCTTTTTTCCCAGTTGTGTTTTTGTATGGCACTGCTGAGTTCATGGGAACCTCTCTCTGAGGTTACCTGCGCCCCTGCAAAGTGATGGAAAAAAACTTGTCATGTCCACAAGAATGTTTTTGCAGTTTGTGGAAATATCACTAACCTTGTAAAATGTCATTTGGAATGAGAAAGCAAACATATTTTAATTAAGGTTTTTGGTGCAGGACTTTTCAAGCTGTTGACTCCGGCAGAAAGAGGTCAGCTAATTGCAGCGTTTGATGTCATGTTTGGTCTCTCTCCCTATTTTGATGCCACTCTGTGGAAAGTAACCCTCCTCTCAAGCTCCCTCTCTCCCTTCTTTTCTTTTCTGTTCTCGCTCTCCATCTCTCTCTCACGCACACACAATATGTATGTAATAATACAAGCAAATGAGAAACTACTGAAAGGTCTGAACGTGCTCAAAGCCGTAATCTTCCCAAAGTGTTTGCTGCTCTTTCCTGTCGGCCCTCCTCTCAACTTCAACCTCCGACCCCTCCCTGAATGTATCTCTACCGCTGAGCCCGTCCCACACAGCCCTGACAGATCTGGCAGGCCGGCTATCTAACTCACAAAAGTGTGTGTGTTGCTGTTGTGTTGCTGTTGCTGTTGCTGTTGATGTCCCTCAGGGCTTAGTCCGGTGTTTCTCATCACTATTGGATCCCAAAGAGACATGCAAAAGGGACTCCCACCCAGCTCTCCAGCAGATTTTGCCTCTACACACACCGTCGCACATCTCTTTTGGTTCTCATAATTACTTCTTTTCTTTTTTGTAAGAGTTCCAGAGGAGCAGGGGTGGTAAAGAGGGGAATATACATAGTAAATTGTGTTTGACAAGGTAGGTTTAGTGGTTTTGTCGTGGCTTGTCTTTGGTTGTTACTCAGACTTCCTCCTGCCACAGATAAGCTCTGCTGCTGAACATACCACCGTGAGCATTGTAGGAGTGAGCGTTCTTATCGCTCTCATTGATTTAGGGCAAGAACTCTTATGACAGAGGTCATTGTGCACTAAAGCTATCCATCATTTAAGTTAGATTTTTTTCTGCTCGGACCTGTCTCCAGGTTGTCTACACGTAGGTGGTGCAGGGAGTGGAAACCAGGGGCGGTCTGAGTTTATTAGGGGCGGGGTGGGGGGGATGCAGTACGAAGTAACACGTCTGGCGTCATTCAAATGGTCTGCGTTGAAATGAGGAGTCAGGAGTTGACTTAAAGGATGTGGAATTAGGTGTTTTAGACTGGTGTTTGAACGTGATTTAAACCACGACGGTCTGTTTGTTTAGTCAGTTTGTCTTGGCACTACACTGATCCACAAGCTATTTGTCTCTCTTTACAATAGCTTGTCTTATTTAGTAAAACTGTTCCAGGGCTCGAAATTTGTGATAGCAGTGGCAACAAATTATACTAACTTTTGTAGAACGCTAACTGTTGCAACATACACTACAACATGAGTTACAGTAGAACAAACATTGGCAGGTACATGCAGACATTTTAATCAGTTTAATCCATTTTGGGATCATCATCATTTTCCTACCAAATATATTTTTTGCTTACAAGTTTCAAAACTGGTAGCAAACATCTGCTCCCACTAAGACAGTTCCATAATTCTTGGACTTTAGAAAATATATATTTTTAGTTGTTTTCCAAATACTTGGATGTGGATTAACCGTACTAAACCAAGCATTGCATCTTGATTTAAATCATTATGTTTTGTTTTTCTCCAAAGGGAAATTAATAAACTGGAGGGATTAGTATTTTTTCTGAGACAAGGTATTTTTTATAGCAGTTCGAAGAAGGGTATTTTTTGCTGGTACCATTGTTCAGGCCCAGACCTGGTTTTAAAGTTATGTTTTCCCTGGCATCTAGTTGAGGAAATCATACTTTTCAAAGTACTGTGGTTCATAATATGAATTTGTAATTTTGGTTATTCATAAAAAAATTTCCTTCCGTTTCTTTTACAGAATTTAGAAGCTCTCAGTGAATAACCAGTACAGATTTGTGCTTTTAACATTTCCTTTCCCTCAAAGCGTTGACTTTCAAGTGGTTCACAGGAAACTATTTGTGGAGAAGGCACTGGGGCTGTTGTTTTGAGAGGACTGTGTGACCGTGGTGGGGTAACTCACTCTTTAGAAGATGCCTTAAGTAATTACACTTTCCTGTTTCATCAAAAGCATGTCAGGTAGTCTTGAGAGCCCTGGATTTGTGCGCTGGCTTTCTGTTCAATGCAAGGGCAGCTTAGAAGATTTGTATGGTTCTCCCCTCACATTATAGCTTATTCCCCAGCCCGTCTAAAATGTGTCACATCCCATTACACAAATTTGGATATGCTAAATTAGCGAGGAGGGTGCTTACGCTGTAAATACGTTACCCCACCACCCACCCACCCACCACTTTCTTCTTCTTGTATTGAGGGGCAGGCTTGGTGTGGGGGAAATGTAGGTCTTTAACTCTGTAAAGTTGTCTGGAATCTTCTCCCCTCGGAAGATGATGTGTTTTTGCAATTCAAATATTGGCTCGTTCTCCTCTCCAATGTAAAGCCCCCCTCTTTGAAGCAGGAGGTTCTATCAGGACCAATGACAGCGTGAGTGTGCAGCGTGACAGCGCGAGAGGCAGCCCCGCGCTATTTCTAACCGCATATTTAAATGGCTGGGAAATCCAAAAATCTAAAATGCATGCAAATGTGTGGATGTTTTTCATGCTGGTCCTTTTTTTTGTGAGTTGGAGGGCTTGCATATTCAGGTGGTGTTCACCACGTGCCCAGCTTTAGCAACATTAATCAGACTCACTTAATGTGCTCCCCATGTCCTTGATCTAGTTCTAAACAAACATTTCTGCTGGCGGGGGGTGAGCTGTTTGGCAGATTTACTTTTGATGAAAGGGTTGGTTAATGTTTGCTATGGCCTGTTTTACGTGGAAAGACAAATTTTAAGTCATAGGCTTTGCATGCAATTGCAAAGATGAGTAAAAAGAAAACAAAATCTTCTGGTTGTCCTGTTTCCTTCAAATGATGGGCCTGGTCACACCTCATCTTGTCAGAATTAATCAAAACAAAGATGCATGATTCCTAAGTTTATGTAGGGAAGTTAAAACTGTTATAAATATATGTATTTGTTTGAATTTTTTTTTTTTTTAATCGACAGCTGTGCCAGAAAGATTCTAGAATTGCCAGCAGAATTGTGTCGACTTTATTTATCCTATTTGCTTGTTCATGCAATGCGCATAACAACAAGTAACCAGGATGGAACCTTCAAAACTTGCCTTAAGCCCTGCTTCATCTCTCCTTCCTGAAGGTACAGAAAATATAAAATAATGAATTGAATTGTCATCTCAATGAGTAGTCATGGCACTTCGCACCCTATAATTCCAACCTCTTTCTCCCCCTTCCCCTCTCCTCGGTTCTTTTTTTTTTGCCCTATTTTTTTTCTTCTTTTTTTTTTCTAAACAGCAATTAATCTCATTTTTAGTCCATTTCCACCCTGCTCCTGGAGTCAGAGTGAGTCCCATGTTTTGTTCCTATTTGGCTTGGTTCCTCTGCATAGTCATTACGGGCCCAATTAATGTCACCCTTTAGCTGAAGAGTGCTCATTTTTATTGGGGAGCTGACAGTTGCCGCCATGAGTGCCGCAGTGTAATATGCATTAATTGCCCCGTAACACTGGTAATTACCAGTTCTTCAAGCCTCTCAGTAAACTGTCATGCCCAGACACGACTGCTTTGAAATAGATTACTCATTAGGGGGACCTGCCCTGTTTTCCAATGGGGTCTCGTTGGGTTGGCATGACAAAAAAAAAAATTAAATTGGTGCTCGAACAAATAGTTGCCAGGAGCAATTTCCTATTACAACTTCCCCGGTGACAGGTTTTCTCTCTCCCCCCCCCCGGCCCTCTCGGACTGCGTTCCAGCCGTCACTTGAGGTGGTGGGGTCAGAAGAGTAGACACAGTTTCATAGGATATCTTTAAGGAAACAGTCAGCTTTCTTTTCTCTATGTTGACTAATGGTGTGGTTTCTTTAACGTCGGGATATCGTTTTGGTCTTAGATATATTTAACATTGGTTAATTCGGCTATGTCTACCCTGAGATTGCACAGGACAATGTATCATCGCAAAAGATCGTAGACATCATACCCTGTTCAAACAACGCTAATTATTTGTATTTTACAGGCAAGGTCAAGGCAGTGGTAATGCTGAAATGTCTTTTCGAATCTTGTAAGTAAATTGGTGGTATGTTCACTTGCACATGTCACGTTTCCCCCATGTGACGTTAATAGAGAAAACTGATAGTGTGTGTAAATAAATGATGGAAAAGCCGGTTAAAGGACAAAAGATGACAGGATGTAAGCGTGGGTGTCGCCGTGGTACCATGATAAGATAGTGTGTGAAGGAGAGAGCAAATCAAACAGTGCCAGCTATCACACATCCTCCTCAGAGAAGGTGTTTGGTCTGTTTAGTCATGCTAGAAACAATATTTAGATTTCACTCGAGCCTCGTAAACTCTCGAAGTGTGCAGTGGGCAGATTTCCTCACTGGTCCCCCGTTCTCTTCTCTTTTTTAAAGCACCTTTTTGTCGCTATTCATTTACCTCAGCAAGAAAAATAACAGTATGTGAAGACCGGAGGAAAAGCCACACACACACACACACACACACACACACACACACACACACACACACACACACACACACACACACACACACACACACACACACATTCACAGACGTCCCCATTTCCCTCTCTCACACACACAACAGCTTTTGTTTTATCTCCCTTATAGCACCTGCTTCAGGCAATCTGCTCCCAGTCGTCTTAAATTAATTTTGTCACAGCCCTTCAGATTCTCAGCCAGCAACGTTCTAATGAAAGGCGATGGTACAATTTGAACTGACCAGGTAGCGGTCGGCAGTGCACAGCTGAGGGAAAAGGAAGGGCGCACACACTCTGCGACGGAACAAAAGACAAGTGAACCGTCCCATCACTGATATACCCATTACGCTTCTCATTAAGACCCACCCCCCAGCCCCAAGACCTAGCGGTGTGTGTTTGCGTCTGCACGGTTTATCTGTTTGCGTTGGTCGAGCACTTATCGAATTGTTTATGACAGGCTTAATTGGGCTAATTGAAGACATTAAGATTACCTGTCAGCTATGTGTTTCCAGGCTCCCCGTCCGACTGACAACTCTCTGACAAGTGAGGGCCCCCGTAGCATCCGTCATGATGGCCTCTTCCCAAGCCATAATCGGGACAATAGGGCCGCGCTAATTTGATGTGGACAGCCTTGGCCATGTGTAGCCGTGCGTGTGCGTGTGCACGTGCGTGTGTGTGTGTGTGTGTGTGTGTGTGTGTGTGTGTGTGTGTGTCTCTGTGTGTGTGGGGGGGGGGGGGAGAGTAGAGGCAAAGGGCTTTAGGCTAGGTCAGGCTAATGGAGTCCCCTTCGGCACCCTGACAGACCGATGAGGCAATTCCGGGGGAAAAGTGAAAGGGCCACAGCGTTTTCCCAGTGTTTAGGGACACCAGAGAGGAGACGCTCGGGGCTATGGCCTTAACACAGTGAGGGACAAAGCAGAGGAAGTGACACGGCTCTGTGTGTTAAGAGTGGCTGTGGTAACATGGCGGCGGACCACCCACACCCAAGTGGAGGGAGGAGTGTGCGCCAAACAGCCAGTGGATTTTAAATTGAGACGTGGAATCATTGTTTGGATGTTAGCTATAGTGATTTCTTACAAAAAGAAGAGTCTTGAATTGAAGTGTGTTTAGTGGTTTTGGTGATTTGGTACATTTTCCCAGTGTGTTTTTATTGTTCTGTTGTGAGACTAGGTGACCATATTCCTAGTGAGGGGTTTAGATGTCTGGACCGATGTGCTGCCCTGTGGTCTGAGGCTTAGGGAATGTGCCTGTGCATATCTGTCCCTCCCTCCCTCCCTCCCTCCCTCCCTCGTTTCCTCCCTCCGTTCCCCTCCTGTGTGGGCATTTCTGAGCGGCTTTGCAGTGTCATCGCTACGACAGATCAACGCTGTCAGCCCGGGAGATCCCTCTGTTTGTTTTTGCTGCTCCAAAAGGGGTTAAACTGTCAAGCTGACAACTCGCTAGACCCCTCAGACCCTCTCCCGCCCCCTCCCCTCCCTTCTCCCCTCGTCCCTCCCTCCCGTCCCCTTGTTCACCTTCATCCCCAAACGAGTGAAAATCAATAGCAGATTGCCAGAGGAGCGGTGTGTGTGTGTTTGGCGCGGGGCCTGACCCCTGGATGTCCCCCTCTCTCTCTGTCTCTTTCATTACACGGAGGCCCGTATTTAACTTCCAGCATGATCCCTCGCCTAATTAGTTTCGTCGGGTCCCAATGTCGCCAATCCTGCTTTACTCCCTCTCTCTCTTTCTCTTGTTCTCGTTCTCTCTCTCTCCTCTCTCTCTCTCCCGTTTCCTCCCCCTCTCTTTTGGTCTCTCTCTCTCACAAACATACACAGACACATTGTACAAACACACTCACTCAGAACATACACACATCCTCTGCGGCTCTTTGAAGGGACACTCAGGGCTGGGAATAATAAAAGGGCAACCCCCCCCCCCCCCCCGTCCTCCCTGTCCCCCCGTCTGTTCCCCCCGTCCCCACGTCCGTCCCAGTCAGCATACAGAGAACCCCCTGGTGAGGCTTGAGCAGGGGATCATTGTTTTGTTTGGTTAGCAAATTTTTTAAAACTACAATGAAATTTGATTTGCACCCCCAGATCATCAGAGAAAACATCAGCGTATCCCATGTAAGTATAACACGGCTAATGGAGTGCTGGGGTCGGCCTGTTTCCAGGCCCCCTCTTCCTCCTCCTCCTCCTCCTTCCGCCTGCTCCTGTCTGGGAGGCCAGTCTCCCCATCACCTCCGGGTCTGTCTCTGGGGCTCCGTGTGAGCCCAACACCTACAGAGGAGCCAAGGTCACCCTGTCTGTCACACAGAAGCCATTTATTTCATGTTGCAGGGTTAGATTTTCAGTTGGGCCTCAGATTCGTTTTTCTGGACTTTCATTTCTTTTTTCCTTTTTTTTAAGCTGGTATCAGGTTGTTAGTTGTAGACTCGTACCTGGTGAATAATTGATTGGCTGAGCCACAGATATTGGAGCACTTTTCTGTGGTTTGTCTGCTGGAGGCCTTGCTCTCTCTCTCTCTCTCTCTCTCTCTCTCTCTCTCTCTCTCTCTCTCTCTCTCTCTCTCTGTTTGTGTGTGTACCACCCACATGTCCAGGTGCCGCCACCGCGCCGGCCGGTCGGTCGACCGCTGACAAGCCCCAACGACATGGCGGCCCCCTGCCCCACTCCCCCCGGGGCTAAAATTACCCCCAGGAATGTAAACAAAGTGCAGAGTAAGCACAGCGCTTTCTGTGGACGTTGGCCTGCCACCGTCTCCCCATTACAAGCCCTGACCAGAGACACTTAGACTGGACAATCAGAAGTCGGTTTGTTTCTCATACTTTTTAAGATCTCAAACTTTTACGTAGACATAGAATATAACAACAAAAGGCAGACACGTTTTCTCTCTTCTCTTCTTTTTTTTTTGGTGACTTTTCTCCTAGTTTACCGTAAACGACCCGGCCCCAGCAGCGATTCATTAGGTGTGTGGAGTACTTGTAAGCAGTAGGGTCTGTTAGGAGAGGTTCTCAGGGCAGGGTGCTGACATGTTGATTTAGTGGTGGTAACGCGACTGTGCACTACCAAAGGTGCTGACTTGGACGAAAGCCAGGCCTGTTTTCTCCCAGGGAGAGTTAGAGGCTATACTCTAATTTTGGGCCCTGCCCTAGCTGCATTAGATGCAGGCTGGAGAGGTGGGTGGGGGCCCTGGCAGCAAACATTCACACCTCCCTCTGTGCCCCTGCTATTGATTCAGCCTTGGTGGAGGAAATAAGGGAATAGACATGTCATCCTTCTCCTTGATCTTTGACAGAGGATGTGTAAGTGTGATGCCCACTGCTTATTGTTTTGGGATTGAAAAAAATACTTTCTGAGCCAACGAAGGGTGTGTTTGGTAAGATATGTTCCGTGTGTGTCATTTGCCTGGAAATTTGTATTGTATTGTACAGGATGGGGGGGGGCAGACTGGAAGGGCCAGGTTACCGTGGATGTATTTCTTTGCATTATGCTGCGTGAACAAGTTTATCTTCACAGATTAGCGAGATTCGGGAGACACACTTCAGATGACTTCACACACAGGAACATAATCTCATGTACAGAGGGGATTTGCCTTTTACACACACACACACACACACACACACACACACACACAGTCTCCGCTGGACACATCAGTGTGCAGGCGCCTACGCAGGGCCAGCTAGGGTTACAGTCCAAACTGTTGTTGATTAGGGCCATGGCTGCAGAGGGGGCTCATCCCCAAATTGAAAACACATTAGCCGGCGGGGTTAAGGGCAGGATTAGGACTGGGGCTAGCGCCAAGGCACAGCCGATGCAAAATGGACGCACCGTTGCCTGGATCTGACTGGGTTTCCCCAGAGACGGGAGGGGCGGGTGTGGGGGGGGGGGGGGGGGGGGGGGGGGGGGGGGTAATTATCGGCCGGGGCGGCTGGGAGTTCACAATAACAGGTTAAAGGCGCGTGTATCCCCCTGACGCCGTCGCCCTCTATGTCTGCTGAACCCCCCCAACCCCCTCCACCCCCCACCATCACCACAGGGAGCTTCCTGTCTCCAGGCAGGCCTCACAGACATGGGGATCATCAAAGGCCGAAGGGGCTTTCTGCATACATCTCCAAATTAGCACCAGGACCAGTGTTTGGCTTCAGAGACTAATAGGCCTCGTCGGATAACAACGAAGGCCTCTGAGATGCGTTTCATTTAAGTACCAGCTATCTTTGTGTGGTTTTCTTTCTTCAAACTTACTCTCAGGGCACTTTATTTTAGCTGAACTTTTACAGTGCTTTTCATTAGGTAAGGCATTACCGTTACTTAAAGTGTACTTAACGCCCTGACGGCGGCCTTTTCCTCTTAGAAGGTAGTTCTCGTGGTCAGGGTTGAAGACCAGGGAGACACCATTTGTGGTCGACGTAGCACGCCAATAAAATTTAATCTAGAAGCGGCATCATGTTGTCCTAATGAATTCTCACTCAGCGTGTCATAATTGTGGAGGGCGGCCCATAGCGATGATGTAGAGGGCCATTCAGGACGATGGGGAAAGGGATATCTGCAGGGAGAGCAGGTCAACTGGATTGGCTGACAGTGCAAAGTGCTGGAGATAGCGGAGAGGGGATGTGATGAATAGAGACCAACCAGGACAGAGAAAGACTTTGAAAGCAAAAAAAAAAAAGAAAAAAAAGCCATCTGAATCTAATGTAAAACAAAGAGGATTAGAGAAAAAAATTTAGTGTGGAAATCTTTTTAACAGGGTAGGTTTGAGTTGCAGTCTGGACTCCAGTTCATCTGAAGTGCTGCTCTGTCTCCGCCTTCCCCAACAGCCTGCCTGCTGTGTTGTGCTTGTCGCTGCATCGGCCCTGTGTCTGTAGGACTGGTTAAGACCCCCGGGGTCTTGTGGCCCTCAGCACCGAACACACAGAGCCTGTGCCAGACCAGGGCCTCGGTGAGGTTCTGCTCCACATCCAAAACAGCTCTGTGTGTGTCAGAGCATGTCCGACCGTGACACACCAGATCTAAGGAGGACGGTTACACACACACACACACACACACACACACACACACACTGGTCGCCGTGATATGCGACGCTAATTCAGTGGGGGACATGGCGAGTTAACAAGCTCGCCAAAGTACCAAACATTGCCCCGAGGCCTTCTATGTAGTTAGGGTAGTCGATGTGAGGTAACCATAATATTTTACACACGGATCGTAACTGAGACCAAATGGCAGGCAGATGTTGTTATGTTTTTATACGGGTACCACGATACGCACTTGTGAAAAATCGTCTAATGTTATTCAATTACAACAGCAGTGCCTACGCAAATAAACAGTTAAACAGGGTAAACCAATGAATGTTATTTCCCTAATGATAGGAAAGAGGTTTTGACAAGGCTTGTGGACTGATAACTTTGTAGATTGGTGTGAGAACCCGTTGTTGTGAGAGCCGGAGCAGGCCTGTGCCTTGGGGGGTCTGGTGATTGTGTGACCAGAGGGGTGCTATCGGGGGACGGGGACAGCGCTAATGCGACCAAAGTGCGATAGAGTTGGCGAAGGCGTCGCGCTCGAAGGAGGCTGATAGCGTGGCAGAGGGGATGAAGAGGAGCACTGGAGGAAGACCGGGCGACCACCAGAACGGGGTACTCATAGATAGATTATCTAGCAGGTAGGGAAGAAAGGAATGTGACTTTTTAAAGTTGTTTATTTGTTTTAACCGCACGCCTGCCGGTACTACTGTGTTCTGACAGGTTATATCTTAAAGTAAACGTGCAGACAGCAGGTGTTGGTTACTTGGCAGTAAAAGAGACATTAGTTGTCTCTACATCAAAACAGAACAAATAAAAGAGTTGAATCTTTAAAGCCCAGTCTTGACAAGCAAATAAAAAGAGGGATTTACTCGTACTTTTTCTCTGGTTGTGAATACGTTTTTGACCAATGAGGTGCAAGGTCAGGGGGCTTAGGGCTGGTCCTGGCCTCAGGGTCACAGAGGTTACCATGGTTCCCAGATAAAACACTGTAATCCCCTCTAATCTCTCCGCTGCTATCGGCATCCTGCTCCAGTGGGCGTAAATTACCTACCTACCTGCACACACACACACACACACACACACACACACACACACACACACGGTACACTCCCTCAACTTGACCTCCCACGTCACTCATTCTTACACATTACACTTAAGCCACCCCTCCCACACTCAAATACAGAACACACACAATGCTCCCTCTCTTTCTCTCTCTCTCTCTCTCTCTCTCTCTCTCTTTCTCTCTCGTCCTGTTTCTATCTGCTGCAGTTGCGTATGAGGGAAAAACCACATCCATGTCACGTCCCATTTCCAAACCCCAACAACAGACCAGGAGAGAGAGGGGCATTAAAACGTCTGGGAGAATTACGCGTGGCGGAAGACGTCTTATTCTTTATTGCTCTCTATTCCGCCTTAATTGCAGTGCTCGTGTAGGGATGGAGGGACACATTGGCCTGCTATCGCTGGCTATGGCTGCCTTGTATTTGTGTTGTACATACCTGAGTGGAATTGAACTTTTCTTGGCCATAAAGAAGGAGGAGGAGGAGGAGGGGGAGGAGGAGGAAGGAGATGGGAGGGCTATTCTTAGCCTGACTGATGTTAATAACTAGTCTGAGGGTGGCTGACTCCTCTGTTCACCTCCTGTTATTTATGAACAGCAGGACACAGTCGTGGCTCCTTATTTACCTCCCTGTCGGTGGCTAACCCCTATGGGCAGAATCAGCCTTTAAATATCCTCTCTCTGTGTGTGTGTGTGTGTGTGTGTGTGTGTGTGTGTTTTATCAGCACTCTTATCATTGCACAGGCTGATGTACCATAGGCCCCCAGACTGGAGGGCCATTGAAATATGCAGGCTGTGGATTGTACAGACACGATGTCCTGAGGTCCATATCGCCTAGCGTGCAGGCCTGAGAGTCGCGCCCTCCCCCCTCTGCTTCTCTCTCTCTCTCTCAGCCCGGCCCCCAGCCACCAGCCACCCAGTTCAAGCCCTATAAATAAACACCTATTAATCAGCCGCCCACTGCTAGGCCCAGACCAAGGCTGGGACAGCAAGGACCTGGCCATCTCTCACCCACACACATACTCTTAAAACAAATCACACATGCCTCCGCGTACACAGACATAAACAAATAAAAACAAAAAACCCACGTGCTCTGTCTCTTTTCCAGTACTTTTAAAAGTTCCCCCCACCTTTTTTTTTTTTTTTACAAACTACGTATACCTTCAAACCATTTCTTTTATAGTGCTGTTATGTCTCACACCTTCTCCACTTCTCACCTATTCTCCCTCTGGTTCAGTCAGAGAGAGAGAGAGAGAGAGAGAGAGAGAGAGTCTCTCCAGCTAATATTTGTCTGCGCTTCACCGGTTTACCTTGTGGCCTGACGTATGGACGTCTGAGACAAAGAGGTCTTTGTAGAGACAGCGCAGACGTGCAGAGTTCATCGTCATGTACAGGCTTTTACTAGTTGAATCATTGCAGGGCAGTTTGTAAAAAAAAAATAAAAAAAAAATATGGTATGTAAAATGAGGTGAGGGTGCTGTAAAGTCAAGCGTAAATTTGTCTTGATGTTATTGATAATCCATCACACGGGATAATGCATTTTGGCAGAAGCGTTTGCCCTACGGTTTTAGTAAAGCCCTTTCTCACCAAAATGTGACATATGAAATTAACCTTGATCTGTGTTTTACTCCTGGAATGTTAAATGCCGAGTTTATAGAACTTGCTCCATTTGACAGCCGTGGAAAAGCTCCAGAGCAGTGAATAATTGTAACAGAAAATTGACCTTAAAATACAAATTTGCGGAATTATTTTCAAGCATTACACATTCATGATCTGAATGTGATTATGCCTCTCTGTTTGTCTATACGTGTGTTCACGTGTGAGAATGTAGCTTTTTTTTACCCCTCAGTTCTACGTGTATTTGCGTGTTTAAAATAGTTTTTTCACTGTGTGTTCCAGTGTGTATGCCTTTCGAGTCCTTTTGTGTTGCTGCTCTCACTGTGTGTGCAGGCAGGCACTAATAATGGTCTTTCCTCTCCATTTGGATTTTTTTTTTCCTTTTCTTTTTTTTCCCCGCATGTGCTTCTAAGTGCCTTGCTCTCATTAAGCTGCCGTGGTAACCAGCGTGGCACCTGCTTTAAGGGAGACCGCCACCCTCTCGTTAGCGCTAACGACAGCGCGTCTGGCAGCCACAATCCCCACCCAGGCTCGTCAAGCAGCCCCCTCGGCCCAAATTACCTACATTTCACAAACAATTTCACCAACTCGTTACGCCGTTAGGTGTTTATTGGAAGATGGCTGACTTTGACTGTGAGTGGTGTGTATAATATGCACCCACCAGGTTAAGACGAGCCGGCCCACATAATAAGCCACAATTACAAACTCAAACCGAGCCTGCGTTCGTTTTGTCAGCCATTACTTCGCACAAACACCTTCAAAAAGAAGTCTGTGCGACCCTCTATGTCAGATAAATAGCCCTGCCTGTTGATAGTTCCTCAGTGTGTGCGGAAGGCTTTCTTCAGTTTCTCATAGCACAGGGGTGCTCAACCTTGACCCTGTGACCTCACCCTATACATCTGCACCTACCCCACCCCACCCGCCCAAAGTCAACACTGTTATTATTTCTGGGCCTCGATGCTGTGATTTCTACCTCAAGGTCCCAGCGGTATTGACTCGTATTAATTCTGAGTAGGATTCAAAGCCCCATTTATTTTCTTTACGTTATGGAAAGGCCTTGGTGACACTGCTCCCCCTGTGTTTATAATTTTGCTTGTTTCAATTTGTGCCTGGCCTCCCCTGACAAGCCCAGGACATGATGTATCGTACAGCGCCGCCTTATCTGTTGATGTACAGTTTTAACCTTTTCAGAAGGTTGCCTCTTCCCTTCCTCACGAACCCCCCCCCCCCCCCCCCACCACTCCCCGCCGCCCCCCTGTCTCCTCCCTGAGGCTCGCCCCCACCCCCGGGGGTTGCAGGGAATACATGCAGTGCGGCGCGGCCAAGCAGGGGAATAAAAAGAGGAGCGTAACCCCTTTTCCAAAGTCATCTAATGTAAATGTTTAGGTTTGGTTTCCATAACATTTCCATATTAAGAGTGTGGTCCTTGTGCCGTGCTACGGAGGGTTGGGGAGAGTTGAAAAGGGACCGGAGTCCTGTGCAGGCGGTGCTCCCGCGGCTGGGCCGTGTGTGTGTGTGTGTGTGTGTGTGTGTGTGTGTGTGTGTGTGTGTGTGTGTGTGTGTGTGTGTGTGTGTGTGTGTGTGTGTGTGTGTGTGTGTGTGTGTGTGTGTGTGTGTGTGTGTGTGTGTGTGTCTTTGTGGTGAACTTGCAGTGTGCCTTTGTAGGCTTTCTCCTGTGCTGTTAGCTTTGGCGGTTCACTCTGAGATACAACACCGTAAATCACACACTGTAAAACAGAGAATGTCGGAGAGGGGGGTGCAGGAGTATGTACTGCTTTAAAGGCCTGCGGGAGAGGGGAGGTGTGTGTGTGTGCCCGTGTGCTTCTCTCACACGTGTGTGTGTGTACGTGCATATTTTCTTGTTCATGTATGTCTGTGCACGTGTACTGTATGTACTATGTACATGTCAGGTAGTTAAAGAACTTGAGAGCAAGTACATTCCCTGCCTCAAGGCCGATCTGGAATAGTGATTTTTCTTTGTTTGTGTGTATAAACTTACACATGTGCGTAGAGTGTGATGTCATGACACCTGAGTTTTGCTCGAGGTTTAGTAATTTATGTCGTCAAAATGGCTTGTCACAGTTCACAGGTCAAGCAGCGTATTATTTACAATCAGTCTCCAAACCGACACTCTAGTGACTTGAATTATATCTACTGTAATATTTGCAGTGTTTGTGTTAGTATTTTCTTTTTTTTATATGGAATGTGATTTATTTTACTGGATGGTTTAATGAACTGTACCTTTAGGTTGAACTTCCTGCTGTTCTCCATAGCTCTTTGGTCCACTTCCTGTGTTGGTCCTCAGAGACACAAGAACGTTGTTAACGGTCTTCGGATAGAGTGTCTCTAGAACCAGACGGCATTTTTCCTTGTTCCATTTTTTTTTTCTTCATGTGTGATAGGAGTGCTCTCTCCACTCAACGTTCAACTGTGACATGACTTTATGCATGGCAGATAAAGTTCAAAGAATAGGTATGAGCTGCGCTGAAAGTGGAAGGGGGCCACGAGCGGATCTTTGGGGTGTAATAAATTGTTTGAAAGATGATTTATAACCTATGTCAGGTGAAGCAGTGAAATAACGCAGTTGACCCGGTGAAAAAAAAAAATGAACTCCTCCATTTTAATTGCTTCTGCTCTTTTTCAATAAGACTCTAGACATGTGATGGGGCCCATAAAACACAAAGAGATGTGCCAAGACATGAGAGAGGAGGGGGAGGGGGGGGGGGTTGCAACACCTTACATTTGAATTTTGTTTGAAGTAGACTTTGATTTCGTCGCCTTGGCGAGTCGTCGCCGTTATTTAGAGTGCGTTGGAAATGAGTGTGTGCCAACTCCTGAGTGGCTGTGGCTTCCCAGAGTGGAGTTGAATAAAACAGCTGGACCCTGCTGGACGGGCTGACACTGACAGGGGACGGGTTTTTAAAGGGACCAGGCCTTGCCTTGCCTTTCCTTCGGTCATCCTCTCGCTGAACTCTCCCCGGGCTCCTTGGCCTGTGTTTCACCGTGCGAGCGTTGCTATTTCCTTGCCATTGCTACAATGAGCCGCTGTGTATATATCACTGTGTCAGACTGATCCTATCGCTCTGGCGGGCTCACTCTTTCGATTCAGCTCCTCTCTCCAGCTTCCTGGATGAGGATGAAAGGAACGTGCTCTGCCAGACGTATCTATTAGTATCTCTCAATCGGTCTCTTCCCTCTTTCTTTCTCTTGATATCCTCCCTTCAGGATAGGTATGAAGAGAGAGAGAGAGAACTCTGCGTTCACATCCTCCTGCTCCTCTTAATTCATAGTCAATATGTCTCCCTCTGCCTATCCATTCACTGTCTGTCAGTCTGTCTGTCCTTTCATCTACAACAGAAACATCAATAAGTGGCTGTACGACAACGCTTTTGATAAATGCCTTTTGTGTGTGTGTGTGTGTGCGTGCGTGTGTGCGTGCGTGCGTGCGTGTCTTCTGTGCTTCAGGTTTGGACCAGGCCTGGTCATCTACTGGCATGGGTTCATAGGAGAGCTGGACCGCCATAGAGACCGAGGGATCCTCCTCAAAGACTGCTTCCCCACGGACATCGTCACCCTGGGCCAAGGCGGGCACAGCCACCCCTGACACCCTCACACTGCCCCCCCCCTCCTCCAGGCTGAGAGAGAGAGAGAGCGAGAGAGAGAGCGAGAGAGAGAGCGAGAGAGAGAGCGAGAGAGAGAGCGAGAAAGAGAGCGAGGCGAAGGAAATGGAAGAGCGCTATAATGAGGGGTAAAGAGAAGGACAAGGGGTGGTAAAGGAAGGCTGACTCAGACCATTGTAGGGGAGGAGAGGAAGGGCAGCACCAGGCAGTGCAGGGCTGGAGACACGGATCCGGAAGCAATTTAGCTTTCCTGCAGCGTGAGACTCCTGGCAAACATCTGCCCTGAACTCCACATGACCCTCCTCTGTGTATTACTGTGTGTTTACGGTGTGTAGTGTGTGTGTGTGTGTTCTCTCTCTCTCTCTCTCTCTCTCTCTCTCTCTCTCTCTCTCTCTCTCTCTGTCTGTCTCGTTCTCTCTCTCTCTCTGTCTGTCTCGTTCTCTCTCTCTCTCTGTCTGTCTCGTTCTCTCTATCCTCTCTCACTCTCTATATCTCTCTCTATATATCTCTCTCTCTCTCTCTCTCTCTCTCTCTCTCTCTCTCTCTCAGTCTCATACCCCAGTGTGATCTTGGCGTGAAGCCTCACACCTCTCTTCTTGGCCACTGGTCACTCCTCGGTCATCCCCTGGCCCTCGTGGCCCCTGAGCAGTGGAGCAGCTAAGGGGGCCGGAGCGAGGGCCAGGGCCAGGACAGGACACGCAGTCTTTCCCTTATCACACCGAGGGCCCTGGCCCTCGTCACTCCTTCCTCCTGGGTTCGCCGAGCAGATAAGAGAGGTGGGTCTCGGGAAGAGGAGGAGGAGGTCTGAGTTCCACCTGCGTCACTCGCTGCCCTCTCAGTCACTCCGCAGGGGGGCTACGGGAGCATCTCTGATTAAGCTTGGACCTCTCTTTGACCTGCTTTTCTCTCTTTTTCTCTCTCTCTCTCTCTCTCTCGCTGCTCTCTTTTCTTTCTCTCTGTATGTCTCTCTCCTAGTTTTAGAAACGTTTGGATAAGAAGCTTGAGTTGAGTGGTCATGTTACTATAGTTTATAATGTTATTATAATGTGTCTGTACCTGCAAAACTATTGTATATAGACTAAATTGATAATAATACTTCAGTTCTTTGTAATATGTTTAAGTGTAACATGCACATTTTATACATACAATAAAACAAATTACATCATACATAATCAAAAACAGCCAATGTTATTTCAAATGACAAGTACAATCACCTGACTAGCACTGTCCGGTTGTTTCAGTAGCCAGCAGCAGTTGGCTGTTGCACATCTTTCCAGCATGAGTTATTTTCTCGAGCAGGTCCCAATGCAGCAAACGCATCTGGTCTATCAGGGCGCGGAGGTTCGTAAAGTCGAAGGAGGCTTTTAGAACCACATGTAGACTGACTACAGGAGATCCATGTCCTGTCCTGTCCTGTGCTGTCCTCTTCACAGAGAACAGGAAAAGAGGGAAAATAGAGGAACAGCCTCCATTATGAGACAGTGTGTTTGCTAATGTGTGGTTTGGAGACCTTGTGTTGTTGGTGTTATTTTTTTAGATGATAATTGAAGGTTTTGACTCGGCTCCACTGGTTGATCCTTGTTCTCAACCTGTTGACCTCGCTGAGCCATCAAAGCAAATTAAAACCCTAGGCCTCATTTGAAAACAGATGGATAGGAAAAGGGCTCTCCTCGTGTCGTACTCCTCTCTGCCTAATCATCTGCAGTCCTAGACTGCCTGGCCTTCATTGCTGCTCGTGCGATTGTCAAGAGGAGAGCTCTTCTATACTTAGACAACAATGTACTGTGGCCATGGTGAAGTAGACTGTGGGTGTGTGTGTTCAATCTCTGCATGCGTATGTGTGCGTGTCTGGTGTGTGCATGAGTATGCAGAATGAAAGGGGAGATGGGGGGAGTGTATGGGGGGCGGGGGGGTTAAATAGCAGTAAAGTGTTGCATGATTTGTTACCCTTAAACCTCTAACCTTTAGCCGGCTCCCAGTTAGGCCTTGATCCTTCCATGAGGAGGCCGGCGGGTCGCTACAGGGTCGCCAGGCGGCCATGGCTTCCTCAGTCAGGCCCCTCTGCTCCAACTGGTACGAACCAACTGTCCCCATGTGTCCTGTTAAACTCAGCCCTATTGCCTGGCTCTGGAATGCTTAGACATCACTTTACTGCTCCTCTTGGACAAAAAAAATGCTTTTTTGGAGGGGGGGGGGGGGGGGGGGGGTTACGCAGGGGGGGAAATTCAGCATTGAATTAGTTAGAGAGAAAGAGAAAAAAAACGGTAAACGGCAGATTCAGTTCCTCTCAGGTTTCAAGCCTTCCTGCCATTGTTTTTCAAGATGGCTGTTGTACAAAAGAGGAGCCGGGGTCAACCCCTATAAATTAGTTTCTGCACACAATGCAAACCAAATAGAGCTTCTTTTTTTTAAAACCCACTTCAAAGGCAAGAGTTCCATGATGATGCAAGCACACATATTGAAATAGAACGTTCCATCAGATTTTTTTTGAAAAGCCAGACGTCTTTATTTTGTACTTTCCTTGCCCTTGTCTGCCCTCTCTTTTTTCGATACATTGTTCTTGTCACAACAATGAAGCAGTCAAAGTACTCTCTAAGTAGGCAGGCTCGCCGACACCAGGACCGTGGTCATGTGATCCACTAGGGAAACCGATCGTCCTCTGCTCAAGTATTACATGAGGATAAACAGCAACACAACATCTAGTGAGAGTTCAGCGTTAAAGCAGGACGAGACCATAGGTCCCAAATTGTGTATAAACGCATACGTCTTTTTTATTGACGTGAAGAATTGTTCACAGTTATGTGGATGACAATTTTAAACCAATCTATACAAGCATATTAAATGAGCATTTTCACACAACAGTTTAATAAACTGAATAGTACATATGAAAACATTTCATTTATACAACCTCACCTAACTTGTATGCATGTTGTATCACTGTGGTCTTTCTCACAGCTGCCCTGTCTGTCTGTCTTGGCCCGGAGACTACTGACTGGGGATGAACGTCGAATCTCTTCCAAGTCCCCCTGTTTTAACCTTCTTCATTTGCAGCAGCCAGATAGACCACTGAGGCCAAGAGAAAGAGGGTGGGAGAGTGAGAGACAGTGGTAGGTTCTATCCCTCCAGCAGACCACCAAACAAACTTCCTCCTTGGTCCTGTGTTATTTACGGTCAGGGAGCCCTGGCCTGTTTTTGCCTCAGGCTACAGCCTTCTCTTCTCAGGCTGGCCCCGGCCAGCAAGACATCGCGGTGTGGAAATAAATAAAAGTTAAGTTCCCCTAGAAGAGTAAAAACCAGGCCGAGGCAGTTTGAGATTAAAAAGTGTGTTTTTCAGATGGGTCAAATAGCAGCAAGAGAAAACAGTAGACTTTCCATACTGAGAACTGAAGTGGAAGCTGATATGTTAAGTGCTTTCTTTCTCCTTTTTTTATTCTTTCTCTCTTTTTTTAGGCAACAGCCAGACAGTGGACACTAATCAAGGCTTACTATTCAAAGAACAACAATGGATCATGGGAAAAATGAACTGGGAGCTATTGGCTGGCAAAGAACTCCCAGGTTGATTGACAGGGTGGGGTGGGGTGGTGTGGCTGGTAGCGTGTTACCACGAGGAAGTGAAACTCCAACTACAGCGGATCCAGGCAAAGGGGTTTGAAAAAGGGGTTGTGGGGGGGGGGGGGGTTGTTGGAAGCAAGAGTGTAGGCCGAAGAGGGGTGTGGGCAGTTTGTACTCCACTACACGAGTCACTGACAGCATAGACAAGCATCGACTTGGCTGTGAGCTTCAGCAAGCAGAGACTTCATATGTTTAAGAACACTCCAATATCCCTCCACACACTGAGGTGACACCTGATCACATGGACCCGATGCTCGGGCCCGCGCTGAAATGCCCCCGTTTTTGTGACAGCCTTAAATGAGTGGCTTTGAGTATCAGTTAAAGACCCTCCAGTAACATGAGTCATTACTCGTTAAAAGTGAGTTGCCAGTTAGTGGAAACCCAAATATCTTTGGTGGGATACAGTGTTGGAAGGTTGAAAGGTGTTGACTGGACTGGTTGCTAACTGAGGTATTGCTTTTAAAAGTCAGGCTAGCAATTGTAAAAACAGTGCACTTGAGGTATAGCCATCCTTTCAAATAAATCCAGGGTGCATGCTCAGAGTTCCTGGGTGTGAGATGTGATACACTCCGTCTGTGGTCGTCGTTAGGAGCTATGACGTTCCAGGGTCAAGTTGATATGCTATACATCAGCCATATTTACAGCGGCTATATTTGCTTGTCGGCTTTGATTCGCTCCTTTCGTCGTAAATTGTATCGGCGTGTATAAAAAAAGAGAAATAGGAGGGTGGAGGCGGGGTGGCGGGGGAGAAAGAAAGAGACCTTTGAGTGGAATCGAGGGAGAGTGTGTGTGTGTGTGTGTGTGTCTGTCTCTCTGTGGCGGAGACGAAGGATAAATTGGTGGTGGGGGCGGCAGGCTGCGTGGAGGTGGCTCCAACTTGGCTCACTGAAAAGGTCAGCCCTCCTGAGTGACCTTTGGACGGTGACAGAGACGACCCCGATACCGTGTCACCTCTCCTTCCCAGTGTGGGTCCAGACCAATCCTCGGTGACGTCCCAGGACCCACAACATCGTGGGAGGGGGGTTCGTGCAGGGGAGCTGGAAGGCCAGAAAGGGGGGGTGGCACGGGCTTAGCAGATGCAGCGGGTGCCTGTTAGTAGTATGGATCTCACATACTTATTTAAGATTAGACACGTGTGCTGGGAGAATTTAGTTCTGGAGGTGGTTGACTAGGGAAGCCGTTAAAGAAGCCGGGAGGATAACTTGATACAGGAAAAACAAACGGCACCTCACCCTCCCACAAGCCCTCCATTTGGGAGTGTGATGGCCTGATGAGAGCTGTTGCAAGCTTGTTATTATAAAATAAATGTACTATGAAGGGGGGTGGGGGGCAAGGCTCAGAGGTGGTGGTGACCATGGAGACAGGAAAATTGGCATTATGGGATACCTCAACCATAGCATTTTATTGGTGCTGAGCGCTGAGCTCAGGTCTGAGGCACAATCAGAACCGCTAATCCAGTTGATAACAGCGGGCTTGGCACTGCGTGCTGCACCGGGCTTGCGCTCATTCATAAATTCCAGTGCTTTTGTCAAAACAAGCCCGACGATCATTTATCACAGTGCAATGAATCCTGGCCCGAAATCCTAACACACAGATGAGAAGACTCCTCCATTATGAGCAGCCTTCCCTGCTTCATTTTGGAAAATGTTTTGAAAAGGCAGATGTGATTGGTTATTTTATTAAATAGTTGCCACGGGCAACATAATATTTTTGTGCTGGAAAACTGTGGCGAGAGCCCGAGTGGAGGCACTGGACTAGCCGGAGGAGAGAGGGAGGGAGGGTGGACTGACTTGTCTTTTTTTTTTTTTGTGATGTTTTATGAGCATTTTGTTGAGCCTTTCCTGTGCTGAGCAATTAACTGTTTGGCTGCAAGCGTGTTGTCGGCTGCCGTGCTCCCAGTCTGAGAGATGTGGGCAGTTTGTCACTTTTACAACTCATTTTCAGCCAAAAAACACTTCACTTCTGGGGCTAGATTCAACCTCGCCGCTGTGTCCTTGAGTCCTGTGTGACAGGTAAATATACACCTCCATACAAACACATCTTGTATCTACTATATTTGACTTATGGGAGGTCGGCCTGCGAGGGGATCGAAGGCGCAGTTCTTTTTTAGAGCACCGATCATGTCATGTCGCGGTGCACCCTGGGTTATGGGTTCTAGTCTGGACCCGCGGACTTGTTGCTGAACAGAAACAAGAATGTATCATCTGTGTCTCACTGAAGGTCTGGTTGGCCTTGCTGCCGATGAAGAAGAAAAAAAACGGAGAAGAAAATGTAATGCTTTGATGTGACGTTTGCCTTTCAAATGTAATGGTTCACTTGAACCCCATTGCCCTGTTGTAATGACACTGTGTAAAGACTGTGTAATGTGGTTCTCCCATCGGGTTACGGAAACCCAAGCCAGGCCCATTCAGGTGTGCAATATAAGTGCTTTCCACCTTCTGAAGACTTCCTGTCTCCTGTGCCGTCCCCATTTCACCCTGCACAGCGAAACAACGGGCTGTCTATTGGTCCAGACCCATTTTATCTCGGCGGGGTATTCCCCCAGGTGTGGCACTACCTGCTAGTCTCAGATAAGATAGCTAGTATTATTGGCAGAAAGAGAGGGGCTGGATATATATTGACAGCAGTTGATACTCCTTGTTGAGATACAAGCCGGACATGTTTGACAATCAACCCGCTCTTTATCTAGGGTAGGAGTTTTGAAAACCTTTTGCCCTCGTGGCCCCGGTCCACGTACCCAAATAGCCTCGTGTCACAGCATGGACATCCCCTGGTGCTATTTATGCCCACCAGCTGTGGTGATGGGCTGAAAAAAAGTTTTTGACACCAGCTATTGCTTTTCAGCACTGGGGAATACGCCTGCTAACTGGGCCCCTGATCTCTGTCTCTGCTGGCCTTTCCTCCGTCACCCCAGGATGCTGGTTGTGGATATGGATATGGTCACTCACAGACATTTGGTAAACACATGCCTACTTGAAGGGCTGTAGTATGAATCAAGCACTTTCACTCTACGCTCTCTCTCTCTCTCTCTCTCTCTCTCTCTCTCTCTCTCTCTCTCTCTCTCTCTCTCTCTCTCTCTCTCTCTCTCTCTCTCTCTCTCTCTCTCTCTCTCACACACACACACACAACTATACAGGCACACCCATAACATTGCAGTGGTTCAATTAATTGGGAATCATATAGAATATCATGGGTCTCAAAGTCATCCATATAAGATTCCTATTCCTTCAAAATTATGCATTATAGTATATTGGTTCTCTATGCATCCTTATGTTAAAATTGTATTTACTTCTATTTAGTAGTATTTACTTTTCAATTTAATTATTTTTTGTGGACAATTATTATCAGTCCACCATTAATAATTAGATTGCTTCCAGCTATGGGTATGCTATGTCAATAACCTAATATAAAATAAATATAGGCCTACTATGTTTAATTCTTTTATCATATTACTTCAAACAAGTTTTCTCTAACTTTACAGTTAACTAATGTAGTATTTTCTATTCATATTTGGTAATAACTCTCTACAGGTTTCACTGTAAAAAAAATTAAAATAAAATAAAAACGTCTTAAATATATATTTTTAATTTTAGTTTTGTATTTCGCTGTATTCTCGAATTTATAACGGGTCTATTTTTGCTTGATTTGGTAGGTATGGCCTCAATAAACATTGGGTTTTGCATATGTTTTGTCTAATATATGTTTAAAACAAAATTGGAAAATTACTATTACTTTCGCTGACATCCGTAATATAATTACAATTTGTATTTTCTATTTGCAGAGATACTTTTGTCCTTTTGGTAGGCTACAAACTGATTAGATCAATCCACCTCACTTTGTCTCGTGCTTCTAGATTTCCCTCGTAGTGAAAATGTAAACTAAATATCCACTTCCTCTCGCCCTATTTCTCCCCTGCCTTGTTCTGCCATTTAAGTCATCCCTTTTTTCTTTTTTAATAATAAGTGTGTTTTACTGCCATCTGAGACGATAATGGTTACTGATTCCATACATTCAGTTATAATGTTAAAGTGGACCAAGATTAATGATGCCAACAGTCTACCAGAAGGGTTCTTCAGACTCAAGGATGACATCAGCTTTCACTGTGGGCTCCTTATGATGGTAGCTCCTCCAGTCAATGGAGTTGGTGTCAACGCTGGCGCTTAGATTCACGCTCGCAATAGGCCACGCAAGGGAGCGTGTACACAGGAAAGAAACTCTCAGCGGGTCAATATATATTGACCCTAAAATCCACCTTCATTGATTATATCATAAATGATCCAACCAATGCATGCATAATGAGATATACCTGAGCATAAATATAGGATTTAGTGTTTATAGGTCAGTTTATGTTAAAGGTTAAACTGAATATGTGTATGTGTGTGTGTGTGTGTGTGTGTGTGTGTGTGTGATTAGGCCTACATTTAACGTGAAAATGTATGCAAGCAAATGGGTTGATGATAGCGTCCCCCATATGTTCACCTACTGATGTATTTAAATCCTAAATTCCGATATTAAAATGCTACTAAAATGCAGGTGCAAAAAGGTAAAGTAGCAGTGTTTTCAGGTGTTTTTTTATGAACTGTGCTTCACGTTTACTTTAGCCTCCAGAAGGGGTCGCTATGATGTAATAACAGTATGCCCAGAGGTACGCTTATAAGCTCTGTTGAATATCCTTTTCTCTGCCTCTGTGCTTACTACTACTACAACAACTATACTTCTCTCTCTCTCTCTCTCTCTCTCTGTCATATTGCCCACATAGCCCATGCCCCCCTCTTTGTCCTTCCTTTCAGGCCAGCAATTACTGTATCGCCAGCATTTATGTTATTTACTGTTCTCGTGAATTGTCTCACTTTGTTGCCATGAGCTAGGTCTATTCGTAACATGTCTTAGATTGTTTTGGTTTAAAGAATTGTGAGAATAATGCAACATTTCAAGTTACACATTTTTTTTACCATTTAGTTCCGTCAGATTTATCTGATCTTTCGAGTCCTCGAGCTAAGAACCATGCTTCGCACAGTGTAAAACCGGTCAAAAGTTGACAACCTTTAATCCAATCTAACACTCAGCATTGAAGAAGGCAACATAATGAGAAAATATCCGATCGTCCTGCCCGAGGCTTTGTTAATTAAATCTTGACTGATTGAAATATTAAGGCTCAACTACCTTGCGGCTTGACTAAACTCCAAGCTATTTCCTTTTATTGCGCTTTATTTATTCTGCAGCAAGGTCCCCTGATTTTCAGCTCACCAACTGACCGCTTGTATTTTGGGGGGGCCAATTCTACACCCTTTAGCTATACATGATTCGGCTAAGTATAAATTTAACATCATTAAGATAGAGAGCAAAGAACGGGTGGGGGTTGGGGGGCAAAATTTGTGACTCATTTTTAGAAGATGGGCACCATTGGAGTGTGAAGAAATCGACTCTAATTTAAAAACGCGACCAAGCGCAAACGTCTCAACATTATCCTTCTAGTTATTATCTGTTGGTATTTTTATTTGTTTTTATTAGTGCCCTTCTTTTTAATGTTATGTTTAAAACCGATGATTGAATTTGGCTACTACTTAATAATGTTGACGGTATATTAAATTGGCATACCATTTTTCAATTGTAAATAAACACTTTTATATGCGTTAATACAAACTCATTTTTTTATGTGAACAGCATGTCTGTCTTATGCCTTAAATCACCTTGTTTTAAACATTGTGGGTCTATACATGTAAGTTGTTTTCAACGATGCGAAATAGGGCTATATCAGTTATGTTTTTTATTTTCCTTAAATTAAAAACGGGAAATTTTGCTTGCACACAGTAGCCTAGTCTGTAGGCGCGCTTTTCTTCAAATGATCGCGTAAAAAATATCATAAATGATATATGTTATGGAGCTGTCCCCTGTAGAGTCGTTCATTAGGGGCAAATGGGAACTGGCATGGAGTACCACGGAGAATTTGGTGAAAGAGTTAGTAACATTCCTGCAGGGGATAAATTGTTGACAATTAAAACACACACACACACACACACACACACACACACACACACACACACACACACACACACACACACACACGTATACGCGCGTATAGGCTTATAAAGACAAACAAACACTGGATGAGCGAAGTGTCAGCTATAGTGATACAGACCAATTGACTTATTTAAACCCTAAAACATTCAAGTGTTCTTTGTAGGTATATGCATTTAAAACACGAAAACTCCATTACAAAAAAACGAACAAATAAAAACAAACTATGTCGCAACGTAGAATTGTATATAAGATATATTGTTGTTTTTGTTATTTTGCTAAACATATGGCTTTCCGTTCAAGTGGTTGCACCTCATCGCTTGCATGATACTGCAAGTGAATATTGCCTCATTCAATCATTCATTAAGACTAAGGGATTTTCTAAACAGTTTCTTGACAAAATAATTGGACTGGCCTTTTTCAAACCTTTTTTTTTTCAAGCATTCAGCCTACACTGCAAGGGCTTCAAACATTTACTTTTTCAAAACCAACATAAATGGATTTGAGATAATAAACTGGCTTTTTAAATAAATACAAATTCTGTAAAATAGCTTAACCAATTAGTTTTGTAAAAACAATACACCAAATCAATTCTCGAACACTACGTCAAAGTAAAGTTTTTCCGTGCTTCTGTACCGTGCACCATTCCCACTAAACCAGTTTTATAAAGCAAAACAACAGCCCTCCCCTCCAGAAAGCCTTTTCTGTGTGCTATAATAAACCATTTTCCCTGGGCTTTATTGATCAGTCAGTCTGAGCTAATGTAATTATCCTCATCAATAGGGGACTGCAGGGAGAATCATTATGCGGTTGACATTGATAAATGATCACCCAAATGCGGCCTTTTCTCCCAGGGACCCCCGCCTCTGACCCACTCACATGGGTCTACATAACGTAGCCATAGAAACACCTTATGGCAAGAGGAGAGAAAACTGCTTAAATGTGAAAAAGACAGCAACACAAAATCGAAAGTACACACTCAAGCAGCAACCAGCCCAACAAAAAAAATTAAATAAGAAGTCCCCCTTAGTAAGCAAATTCGGAAGGGTCAGTTGCAACGCCTATATAGGACGCAATATGCCTCATAGTAGCCTTTTAAAGGGAAAAAAAACTTTGTGTGCATTTAAAGATATTGCAACTCTTGTGCTCTCATCCTCACATCCATTTCGAATCGAATAACCTACTTTACCATGGTGCTTTTCAGTCTCCATAAGAGCCGATATGATCTTAAGGTTTATTAACATGTTGCCTCTGTACACACACCGAGGCGTCGTGTTCTACTGGGTATGTGGACATTTAATTTAGTTTCAGGCGAACCGTCTGGGTCTTGAAATGAATGGGGAAAAGGGGGGCTCGGAAGACCGGGGTGCATTGTGTAGAAGTGCAGGGGGAATATTCCTTATTTTATTCCTGCAGCAGTACCCGAAGTAGCTTTGACAGGGAGGAGATGAAGGGGAGGAGTTGTTTAGCTCGGCTGGATCATCCATCATTCCTGTCACACTGAATCGGCAAAGGGAAGCAGCAGAGGCAATCTACCGTCTGTCTCCTCGAAAGGGTGAACGGAATAACGGAAAAAAAAACTATTAATATTAAAATCCCCCATCAACAATAATCCTGGCGTTTTCTCTGCTTTTCATCAGATAATCTCCACACAAAACGGAAGCCTTCTTTTTCAATTTTATACACATAATAGGATGATGTAAAAACTAACATTTCAATTTTAAGGTAAATTAATCAAATAGTTTGTTAATAATGGAAAAGAAACATGAATAGTATTTCATGCAACACACTGAAGGCCACACAATCTCAGAAATTCCCGTTTAAACACTAAAATTTTTTTTTTTTTTTTTTTTTTTTTTAGACCTATAGGCCTTTCGGTGAAATTTATTTGAGAGTTATTTGTGGATTTATGCCCTATTATAGTAATATTTTAGTGAAATCTATAGACTAATCGTTTGATGTAAATTAAACGTGTCCTAACATAACTACATAAGAAAAACAAATACAAATAGACCGTACTAGATATCTGATTAGATTAGATTATGTTTTAGATTCATTCTTGGTATGCCGAAAGCAAATATGGCACAAAAAAAATAAAAAAGGCAAAAAAAAAAAATAAAGAAAAACTAATTACATATGAGAAAAGCCTTGATAATTCAGATAATTTTATCCCAGTAAATATAACTTTTATATTTAATATCCCGACACTCAATATGGACCTGTAAACCCAAATGAGTGCAATAAGTGGAGTTTTTTAGTTTACTCTACAACTGCCACAAAAAAACAAACATTTGTATTAAATAAAATTCATAATACTATCTCCAAAATAAAAATTTTAAAATGACAAATTGTATCATTATTTATATCATTGGTATTGTTCTAAATAAATATTATTTATATATGTATGACTTACAGTAGGCCTATTTGTTTATTATGGTTTGTAGAATTGTATATTTTTATATATATATATATATATATATATATATATATATATATATATATATATATATATATATATATATATACATTAGTTATTGGGAAGATATTAATTACGTTTGTATTAGTATTATATAATCATTATGAACAAGAATGAGATAAGCCAACAGTCAACTCTCAAACGCTGTTTGAAGGACAATTTTTTTTTGCGGCCAGATAGTGACGCTGTCATTTTTGGTTAAGGACTTCTGTTGCCGCGGGGTAACACCTTTATAGTTCGATGGGTAACACAAGCAAAAAGATATCAAAGATAGTCATAACCTGTCGCGTTTGTCAGATTACGACGGCAGGGGTCGCTGTAAAGCGGTGGAAATTCAACGGCTTCCAATGCCTATTATAATGACTTTGTTGGATCAGCCGTGGCACAGGAGACAAATCCATGGCCTATTGTCTGAAGCTAATATATTAGCCTGAGATTGAACTGAGGTGATTGCAAATCAGCTGCATGTTTTTGTAACCAATTATATGTCATAACCTGACTGTAAGGTAAACACAAATGCTTCACACCTATTTGCACATTATTTGCACATGCTATTATCTGTTTGGTGACATTTGTTAGCATGAAAGTATGGCCTATCAGCCATATCTCAACCCTGCTTTTAGAATACAAACAAATTCAGTTTGGGTGCAACAGCAGGTCAAAGACCTACAATACCTAATATAATATTTGATTATTTTTCCTTTACCCCAAGATGTAAAAATCATTTAACTCTCACATAAAACCAGTGGGAACATTTTCCAGGTTTTCTTGTTAAATAAATCAATATAATTATTATAGTTACTACCTGTTGTTGCAAGTAGCTTTGAGGTTAAAGCTATTTTGCTAGTAAAACTGTTAATCACACAAAAATCTAACAAAAATCAAAAATGAAATATTTATTACAGCATTTGTGACTGAACACCTTTTAAACATTACGTCACAGTCCTCATACAAGTATTTAATGTAATTTTGACAAAGCTTAGGGAGACGGCATTTTATCACCTAGTGAGGAACACGTGCTGAAAAAGGAAGGAATTCATGGACATACAATATCAATGCCACAGCAGATCTGAAACTAGCAAAAACATTCTTTTTCAATTGAGGTAAACACATAAAATATCTAACATGAAACAATTAATAGACTGAACTCTGTACGAAGTTTGTTACAATATTCTCTTAGCTTTTTCCCAAAAGCTTTGAGTTCATAATTTAAGTTCTTTTTTTTTTCTTCTTTTTTGTGTTTTTTTGTTTTAGGTTTTTTGGTGCATCAACCATCATTTGCTTATCAAGTGCCACAGAATCCACCATTGTGTCGGTATTGTCCTTATGGCAAGTTGATCCAAAGGCAAAGAAGCGCTGTAGGATGTTGCTTTTCCACTATTAAGCTTCCTTCAATAGGCTCTGAGCAATGAGAGTCCAGGATACAAAAAAAATAAAATAATAATAAAATAAAAATGTATAAAACCAACACAATCCAGTGCTTGGGCATTTCAAACTAAGAACTTTTTTTTTCTTTTTAAACCTACAGGGCAACATTCATTCATGAACCAACAAAAAAGAAAGAAGAAAGGGGGCATGAAAAATGTTCAAACTGAATCTTCTGGAGAAATCAGGTATCATTTAGCAGCCTATCCTATCATGCCCTGTTTTTATGGGGAGACAGGTTTGGATTGCCCTCTGTCATATGGAGCTTTTTCGAGTTCCATCTTTTTTTTTTCTTTTTCATATATGTAGTGCTGTGCCGCCGCCGAGACAGTTTCTTCTCCAGGAAGGAGCACACACAGTGTGAGAGAAAGGGTTAACCTTTAATTCTAGAACTAGCTCAGGAAACATAAATGGTGTGATCAACAAAAATGCACAAGTTTTAACTTAGTTTCTATACTTTTTATACTACAGTAGTTATAACTCTTGGAGTCTGTTTGTCTCTTTTTTTTTTAAATCTTCCAGAGTGATTTCAGTATAGAGGCGTTCAAACGCATCACATGAGAGTACACTGAACGTGTGTATGTGTAAGTGTGTAGATGTGATTTTTTAAATTGCGTGCGCGTGTCCATTTTGTGCACACTTGTACGTTGAAACATCCTGTTGATCTTTAACAAAAGCCCAAGACTTTACAAAGAGTGTTTTTGTCAGCTTGGTCCTCCATTGGATGAAAGTAACAAAATTGACAAGTTAAAAAAGAGAGTCAACACAGCCCATCTGAAATTCTGTTTCTTTAGTGTCTAATTGTGGCCAAAAGGGTTCGCTTGTAGGTTTCTGTTGTTGTTGACGTTTCTCAATCAATTTCTTTTCTCTTATTATTTGCTGCTGTTGTCGTCGTCGTGGTAATAAAGTTCCCTTATACTATTGGGCGTGTATGTCCAGGCCTTGTCCTCCCACGCTGGGGTCAACGGGGGTCAGCAAGGGGGGGCTCTGTGCAGACATGGTCATTCCTGGGTGTGAGGGGGGTCCTCTGTGCATCAGCATGGCTGGGTAGTGGTGGTGGTGGTGATGGGGATGGTGGTGGTGGGGAAGGTGGGTGTGAGGGGGGCGTCCGGACAGGTAGGGGTGAAGTTGGGGTCCGTGTCTGAGCTTTGAGGGGTGGGGGCTCATCTGGGTAGGGGTGTAACTGGGCGGGGCCATGCTCATGCCCATAGGACCACTCTGAGGTACGTACTCCCCCGGCATGCCTGGTAGACCTGAGAGAGAGAGAGCGATAGAGAGAGCGAGAGAGAGAGAGAGAGAGGGTAAGATATATTATATATATATATATATATATATATATATATAAGTATTGGTATAAACAAATGATCTATGCCCAGAACCATGGGTTTCTCATAATATGCACCCTCTGTTTAATTTAGAGATGATGGTCAGTGGACCAATGTATATGGACCCTACATTCCTCGAGGTTATTCACTGAAGACCTTTTGTCTCTGGGAGCAAAATAACAAAGTGATTGCTTTGGGCTATTTTAGGTGCTGAGGAGTGGTTTGCAACGTCCAATGGAGTTGTAGTCAGTCGCCAGGTTGGAATGTGATGCTAAGTCATCCACAGGAGAACTGCAGGGGAAAACTCCCAGCAGCAAACCCTTGGTATTGACTTGGAACAGCGCTGGCTAATACTTTTACAAGCGGAACACTCAATTCCCCTTGGTGAATTTAGTGAGAAACCCAATAGGCGTTCTCTCATGGGGATGTGCTTCTGTGAACATATTTGATTTAGAAACCCTTTAAAGAAGTTATTAAATAATTTAGGCCTCGGTTAACTATCACAACACGCCACATCTAAGAATAGTGCTCTAACGCTTGCTTTTCTGACTCAATATAAGAGCACTTTTTTTAAGGGTGGATTTGAAGGAGTGCCGATTGTAAGGAGACGAATGACAACAACAGCTAAGCACAGAGACAGCCAAGCGTGTGGCATGACAGCAAAAATAATGGGGGCAAAACATAGTCGGATATAGATGTAGGGAGAGAAGCGACCCATGGGGATGCAGTAAAAAGAGTATTTTGATATCCCTTCAGGTGATGAGCAGGACGCCCTTCTTGTGTGGGGTGATCCCAGCATGTTGTGGCACACAGTGCCTAGGCCATAGAGGCACTGGACATCCTCCCTGATGCAGTGAAACTATCCAGGAGGCTGCTGGTTGTAAACATTCAGCGGGTGTAGTGCACTGGGGGATGGGGTTCCTGGAGCCTGGGACTGGATTATGGGAACATGCCTGGCAGAGGGGCCTAGACCCTGGGGAAAGGCAGGGGGAGAGCAGGCCCCTGGTCCTGCTGGAGCCAGGGGCCTGGGTTTGGGCTGGCCGGCTTTGTAATGTGAACCCCTGGGGGATTTTCCCCGAGCAGGGAGAGGGGGGGAAAGGTCGCTGCAAGGTCACCAGGCATGCTCACTCTCTGCATTCCTTCACCTTAGTACACCGCAATTAAGAAATTACACTGGAGGGTTCTGGTGAGGGGAGGAGGAACAGGAGGAGGAGAGGGGGGAAAAAACCCGGACAGCGTAGGCCAAGATTAATGACCAATCTCATTGGCTGAAAGCTGTGCCATTTTCAAACGCGCCGCCCCCTCCTCCCCCACGTCGCGTTCACTTCCAGTGCACGTGTCGGGGCGGTGTCTTCAAACCTCACTCTCCGAGGTCGTCAAATAAGAAAATGTGTCCGGGCGACACGGCGCGAGCGGGCGCCCTCACCTCTACATAACCTGGAGCGGCTCCCGTTAAAAAGGGCCAGCAGATGTTTTTGACACTGTAAGCTGGTAATCTCCAGTCTTGTAAGCTGTAGTCATTCTGTTAAGTAGATCTGCACCCCCCCCCTCCCCCCCCCCTCCTTTATTAACATGAGTGGTAAAACCATCTGAAGACAATGACTGGAGCCTGAAGCTGCCGGGCCTCTCCCTCTCTCTGTCTGAGCAGGGCCGCCATGACACAGCACTCCTGCTCAATGGCTGGCCATAATTAAGTGGGGAATACCATACTGTGTGGCGGCGTAATCAAATCAAGAGAGGACGATATCCCTCCGTATTAGGCTATTAATGTAATTGGTCATGAAGCATAAAGTACAGTATGTTGCATAATTAAGTAGTCTCAAAATTATATGGCCTATGTTAAGAATTAGCCAAGCTGAGCAAATGTTGTCTCTGTGTGGCTGTTTTAGGGAACATTGCTTCTGACGCCATTAGAGCAGACAGGAGGGGATGAGAGAGAAAGAGAGAGGAGAGGAGAGCAAGAGAGAGAGAGGAGAGAGAGAGAGAGGAGAGAGCAAGAGAGAGGAGAGAGAGAGAGAAGAGAGAGAGCGAGAGAGAGAAGGAGAGTGAGAGAGAAGGAGAGCGAGAGAGAGAGAGAAAAAAAAGAAAAGAGAGGTGAAATGGTCTCTGTCGGCAGAATCGCTGAGCTGACCCCTTTGGAGAATCCAGTGGGCATTAACATATAGAGGGTTCTTTTAATCAACCTAAGTGTTATTATATTGTGCCTCATTGGGCATAGGAGTTTAGGTGTTAAATAAAATCTCTGGTGCCCCGCTGCCTTTGGGATGTGATATGTCTTGATTTCTCAAATGTCAGCACTGTGGCACTAACGGGAGGCCGGCTCAATCAGACCAGTGGTATTTAGGTGGTCAGAGAGCGTCTCAGTGGTCCAGTGTGTGTGTGTGTGTGTGTGTGTGTGTGTGTGTGTGTGTGTGTGTGTGTGTGTGTGTGTGTGTCTCTCTCTCTGTGTGTGTGTGTGTCTATGTGTGTGTGTGTGTGTATGTGTGTGTGTGTCTCAGTGTGTGTGTGTGTGTGTGTGTGTGTGTGTGTGTGTGTTCGTGTAAATGCATGAGCCTGTGTGGGTGGAAGGGTGGGAACTGAGCGTGAAAGAGACCCAGAGATCCCCCCTTCTTTTATACACTTCCATTGGTGAATCTCTCTGGCCCCTTTAGATTTATCTGTCTGTTCTCTTGACTGTGTGACTTCTGTGAGGCTTTTGACTGTACCCTTTTACCCCTCTCTCTCTCTCTCTCTCGCTCCCTCTTTAAACTGTCCCCCCTTCAGTAAAACATAATCAAAACACACGATGCCTCCCCAGCCACACCCCCCCCACCCCCGCCACCCTTTCTCCACACGGCTCAGCCCAAATCCCCCAGTGAAGGATCGGTGGTGTCACCCACAGCCCGTACATCTCGCCCAGGGACCACGATGTACTGCGGCGTCGCCGTCTTTGCATATAGGATAATTTGGGCATCAATCGTCGGCCAGACAGATTTATGTCACTCGGAGGACAGTTTCACTTCTCCTTCTTTATCGCTTCACTGGAGCCTGCTTCATTTCTCCCCGTCGGCCCCTGCCCCTGGAGATTGTTATTTTTTCCCTAAATGTCCAACATTTGCATTGGCTGTCGAGAGATGGGAAGAGTGATGGCGCTGTTGTGATAAATACATTTGTGCGCGCCATCGCTGGGTTGTTGGGCTGTTACTTATTTATTTATTCCTCCCTTCTTTTTCTTGTCGTTTGTTGTTTTTTGCGTGGCGCCACAAGTCGCCCTCCCCCTCCCCCCCCCCCCCCCTGTTCTCCCAGGGCCACCAAGAGAAGGCACTGCGGCATGCTCCCACTATTCCCAGTCCGCCCCTTCACCCTACCCTGACCAGCCAACCAGCACCCCCCCTTGCCCCTTTGCACCACCACAGTAAAGCAGCCCTGCTCACCGCTCACTTAGGGGTGGGGTGTGATGCGCCAGTAAAACCATGTGGAAGGCGGCCATGGGAATTGTGGTGAAGTGAAAAGAAAATGGCCGTCGTGAAGAAAAAAAACCAAAACAAAAAACAAGGAGAAAAGAGCCCAGTACTTACTTCCCCCTTTTTCTTTGCGTTTTGCTTTACAAGATGGAGGTTACATGTAGTGCCATTGCCCATCCATGCCCATATTCATCCCCATTCCACTCATAGGTCCTGGACAGAGGAGAGAAACGCCAGAGACAGTTTAGCAGGAAGGCAAATCACAGATAGGCCAGAGGACAGACAGGATACGAAGGGAGGAAGTTGGTTATAAGATGAGAGAGAGAGAATGACAGAGGGAGTGGGGAAGTGAACAGGAAACAGCAGGAGCAGTAACTACAGTGGTGGAGTTAAGTGTTTTGATTAGTGCAAAAGCCCCACGATTATAAAGATGTTCCCCCTAGTGAGGAGGAAGGTAGAAAAGCATAGCTA
>JAPMUY010003499.1:87500-92500 GCA_026901105.3 Galaxias olidus
TACAAATGGCCCGGTTTGCTATTCAGTTTCAGGCAACGGGGTTTTGATATGGGAGAGAGTGGAGTGGGACAGAGTGTCCTTGACTATCTTGGCTTTCAGAAATCCACCGTTGTCCTGTGTAGGAAAAGGTGCCCGGCATGGAAGCCAGCTGAGCCAGTCGGCAGTGAGGCATTCCTGCTGGAGCATTCCCTGGGTAAGCTCAAAGTGCAAGGCCTGCTAAAATACATGTCCAGCTTTTTCCTCCCAGACATATCCTACCCAGGGGTTTAAAATCATAACCATGTGCATTTTTACCTATTCTGGGACATAACCATAAACACATTACAGTAGATGTTTTTCTGTGCCAGGTGTTAAATATTAACTTGCTCTGCTAGGGAATAAGAAGTATATCCTCAAGATTGCACAGAACAATTTATCGAAAATATATATTTCAAAAAGCAACGTTAAAACATTGTTTTCCTTGTCCAACTAAGAAAATGCCTGACATACTGTGAGTTTAGATGGAAATTGATTGATTTTAGAGAGTTCAAATGTAAATAAAATGACCAATTCAAATATGACAAAACAGATCTTTATGGCATACACATGGATATTCAAATATTTTCCCTGCGAGCTACTGAGATTGACTCGCTTCATGTCAACACTTTCCCTATTGCGCAACACACACACACACACAAGCAAACACACACACACACACACACACACACTGGCTCTGTTTATTTTCGCTAAACAAGTTACCACAGTAACGCGGTTGGAGGGAGGCGCGGCCGGACCGAGGGCCCCCTCTCCAGACCCCCAGAGCCCCACGTTTATCAGTTTGAGTAAAGCCAATTGAGATTATCAGAGCACGGGCCTGATAACACTGTTTTCTCTCCTCCCATGAGCTGCTAATGGTGTGTACTTAGAACAACACGAGCAGGAATCCTCCGGAGATGAAGGCCAGACAGCCGGGGATGGATAGATGGACGGAGCGATGAAGGATGTATGGATGGGGGCGAGGAAGGGTGGCCTGGAGGCGGGGAGGGGCCGTGGGGAAGGGGCAAGGCAATGAGAGAGAGAGAGAGAGAGAGAGAGAGAGAGAGAGAGAGAGAGAGAGAGAGAGAGAGAGAGAGAGAGAGAGAGAGAGAGAGAGAGAGAGAGAGAGAGAGAGAGAGAGAGAGAGAGAGAGAGAGAGAGAGAGAGAGAGAGAGAGAAGCAGCTTGATGGATGTAGAAATCTCCATCCTCGTATTCATTACTTCATTACTGTATCCATCCAGGCATCCACACCATGGACACCATAACAGAAGCCCCTGACTTGGTGGCCCTTGGTCGTCGGAGGAGGGCTCAGTGGGGACAGACTCAAACCTCCAGAGCCTCAGAGCAACTTTTATTATTTACATCTGGTGGTCTCCCTTATTAGTGCCAGCCCCTGCACAGTGTTAGAGCACACAGGCACACACACACACACACACACACAGTGTACCGTTCGGCATGGGAACTCCATGCTGTCTTCAAACAAATAATTAAAGGCAAGGTTGGGGGGTCGCGGGGAGGTCATTTCTCTGGATACAGCTCAGAATGTGTACATTACCCCGGGAGAGGGAGAGGGGGCAAGGTGGGGGGCGACAGACTGGCAGACTGTTATTTAATGTGCTGGAGAACCTGCGTCACTGCCACACAACAAGTTCCAACAGCTATCATTTCAGTAAAGATAGTTCAATCAAAAAAGTAAGTGGGTGGACCTGTGCATTTGTATTGACTGATTGTGAGTACAGTACGCATTTCAAAGTCTGGAAAAAGCATGTGCATAAAACACTGTTAACGGTGCTGTGTGCATGGGCCTCCACACACACGTTCATTCATTCCACGAAGACGACTTGAATGAGTGTTTATTTATGTGTGTGTGTGTGTGTGTGTGTGTGTGTGTGTGCGCAGTGAACACAAAAGCCAGACCAGAACCCTCCCTAAAACACTTCAGGCCCAGCGGGTTGGGTTCCAGAGAGAGACAGAGCAGAGCAGAGCGGAGCAGATTTACTGGTGCTCCGTGTGTGTGTGTGTGAGTGTGTGTGTGTGTGTGTGTGAGTGTCACTGGACCGGACAGGAACCCGGCGGAACACAATAACAGGTTGGGATGAGTGATGGAGCCGGAGCAGTGGGAGTCCACTTGACCCGGGGCCTCCACTGAGCTGGATCAACACCGCCTCCCCGGCCACTCATATCTGCTCACTCAAACAGAGGGGAGCCACGGCACGCAGGCAGGCAGGCAGGCAGGCAGGCAGGCACCCGTTTAGGTGTTAAACGCCCCAGCTACAGCACACTTTGCTACGCTCCGCTCCAAACGGACAGGGGAGATGGAGGAGGGAGAGACAGAGAGGGGGGGGGGGGGGAGCGCCTCCTGGAGGAAGAGAGGCTGTTTCACCTTCACAGGACCTTGGACTTCGTATTCTCTTTCATCCTGCCATGCAACGCTCTCCACTGTGTCCTTATTGTGACCCAAGAGGGCCCTGCCTACAGTATATCAGTCAGAAAGACAGAGGGAGATAGTGAGTTTGAGGGCCCTGCCTACAGTATGTCAGTCAGAAAGATAGAGGGAGATAGTGAGTTTGAGGGCCCTGCCTACAGTATATCAGTCAGAAAGACAGAGGGAGATAGTGAGTTTGAGGGCCCTGCCTACAGTATGTCAGTCAGAAAGACAGAGGGAGATAGTGAGTTTGAGGGCCCTGACTACAGTAGGTCAGTCAGAAAGACAGAGGGAGATAGTGAGTTTGAGGGCCCTGCCTACATTATATCAGTCAGAAAGACAGAGGGAGATAGTGAGTTTGAGGGCCCTGCCTACAGTATGTCAGTCAGAAAGACAGAGGGAGATAGTGAGTTTGAGGGCCCTGCCTACAGTATGTCAGTCAGAAAGACAGAGGGAGATAGTGAGTTCGCAGAGGACTCACAGCAAACCAGTTTGAATGGATCTGTATCTTTGGGCTCGTCTCTCTATTCTCTCTTTTTTTTCTCTCTCTCTCTCTCTCTCTTCTTCCTCCTTCTCTCAATCTGTCAGAACGGCCTTGTTTCTGGTTAACTGACTCATGGCCACACCTGGTAACTCGCTCCTGTTGTCAGCATTCCTTCCCTGAGAGATCCTCGTGCCAAACCACCCTGCCCTGGAGCGCAGCCAAAAGACAGCCGGCCTCAGCGGCGCGGCCGGCCAATCGCAGCGCGCCTCTGAGAGGGAGCCCGTCCAATAAGGAGCGGGGTCACTTGTTTGACGAGTTTGCGATGAAAGAAAGACGCGGAGGGCGAGCCAGAAAAGAGACATGGAGACATACTCGACATGTCTCTCCGAGAAGCCCAGGGCTCCAGGGCTCCAAACCCTAGCCTGCGAACGAGAGAGGAGATGGGGGGGGGGGGGGGGGGGGGGGGGGCATGTGAACCGTGAGACGCCCAGTGAGATGACTGTTCGCCACCTTCACGGCCTGCCTGAACACGGGCGTTTTTGGAGTGTCCACGCCAGAGACAGGGAGAGAGAGACGTTCTGCCGTTTTGTCAGTCACATTCCTAGGAATCTGCCTTGGCGTTCCAGGGCCCAGACTCGATGCAGTCTGAGTGGACTGGATCCCACACTCGCTGCTCTGCCAACTCCACTGTCTTCTGGTTCTCATTACAACTCATTGTTTCCATGCTTCTGCCTTGAGAAAGAACGAAAGATTTCAAATCTCGATTGAGCGGCTCTTTACAAAAAAAATAAATCCAAACAACAAGACGAGGCCTATTTTGAATCCAGCCCCCAAAAAAAGAATCCAAGATCAATCCTTTCGACCTTTGACCCGGAAGCGTACGCGGTCCCCTTTAAAAGCAAACAGATCCTAATTATGGGCTGTGGACGGGGCCAGCGTGGCTCCCTGCAGGCCTGATAATCCACTGTGTGTGTGTGAACACTGGTGGAGTCAGCTGACACGAAGCCTACCAGGACAGCAGTAAGAGCAGCCTATCTGAGGATCTGTCATAAACCGGCAGAACAAAAAGGTGGATTTTTTTCAAAAGCTGCTCTTTCACCAAAGGAAAAGGGAAAAGGGAATAAGAAAGAGGGAAGAGGGGGTGGGGTGGGAGTGGGTGGAGCGAAAAGAGGGAGCTCCCTTTCCCCGGCGTTTCCAATGGGAGAGTTCCTCCCTGGCCCGAGTCTCTCTTCTTTAAGTTAAAACAGGAGTGGCGAGACATAAGCCCGGCCGGCGACCATTACCTCACCGGCGTGTTTGATTTAGAGCAGATGTGAAACCGAGCGGAGACCAACTCCTTTTCTGGTTCCTTTTTTTTCTTTTTAAGGCATGTCTGTGGGATGAGAGGGCCCACGTTCAGAGCAGACACTGTGTTTACATAGTTCTCTCCCTCTCTCTCTACCTCTCTCTCTCTCTCTCTCTCTCTCACTCACTCTCTATCTCTCTCTCTCTCTCTCCATCTCTCTCTCTGCCCCCCCCCCCCCCTCACTCTCTCTTCTCTCCCTTTCTTACTCGTCTACTACTCCTCTTCCATGGACTTTCCCTGACCTGTTTTTCTCCTGGTTTTATGGCTCCCTTCGCTCCCTCTATTGTGGCGGGCCCCACCCCCCTAGCTGTAAACGAGCGACATTAGCATCTCCCCGCGTCTGTCTCCTCCGTGTCATTTCTCTCTCTCCGAAACCCGCAGAGTGCAAAAGTCATTAAAGCTAGTCTAGAGTGGAAAATCAGACAAAGAATTATATATTTGTGTTGCGAACTGACACGATTTAACAAGCAGCTAATTAAAATAAATCAATAGCACTGCGGCACATTCTCTCTCTCTCTTTTTCCCTCTCTCGCTTCTCGTTTTCCATCTTACTCAACACGCCATGATGCATTCTACCTTTTAAAATCTATTCGTCCTGTATCTCTACCCATATAACCTTGATTTCATAAATGAATAACAGCCTGTCTGCATGAGAAAAGGAATTTGATCCTTACAGTACACACGCCTGCTGCACATCTGCAATGCTATAGTGACCAGGTCTTAAATCAG
>JAPMUY010003499.1:102500-110000 GCA_026901105.3 Galaxias olidus
GACCACTCCCCAGTCCTGTTACCGTGACGCCAGCTGCTCCCTGGGAAATGTGATAGCTAACAACAAACAAGTAGCCCTCGGCCTCGCCACGGCACATGTACTGTAGACACACACGGTCTAACTGGGGGCAACGTCCCCTGACTGTTTCTCTCTATCTCACACACACACACACACACACACACACACACACACACACACACACACACACACACACACAGAGAGCGAGAGAGAGGGAGGGAGAGAGAGAGAAAGAGAGAGAGAGATACACACGCTGTTTGAGGAACAATTAGTCCCTTCTCCTCCTTTGTGAGTGTGTACTTTACCCTTCCCCTTTGTTCCATATTAGCCGCAGGACGCTAATGGAGTGTGAACTACCAGCACTAACAGGTGAGGCCGCTAGCCAACGCTAACGCATATTTGCTTTTACATTAAAGCCTGGTCAATATAGACGCCCTTATGAACAAACCCCCCCCCCAAAAAAAAACCCTGACATTCCACACTGCGAGGGTCTTTGGGGGATTTCCATTGTGTGCAGGTGAGGCAGAGGTAAAATGTCCAGGGAAGAAGGAGGGCGAGGTGCGGGGGGAGCTGGAGGGTAAGGTTAAGGCTGTTTTGGCAGCAGTGCGAGGGCAGAGAGGGAGATGCGCTGTCCATTGACACCAACACAGAGCGCCCTTGTGCCCTCCTAGGGACGCGATTGTGCCGGCGGACAAAGCCTTGATTCAGCACATCCTCCCCTGAGAGGCAGCGCTGGAAACTGAAGACGGTCCCCATGCCTCTCTCTCTCTCTCTCTCTCTCTCTCTCTCTCTCTCTCTCTCTCTCTCTCTCTCTCTCTCTCTCTCTCTCTCTTTTCTCTCTCTGTCTCTCGTTTTCTGCTCTCTCTCTCTCTCTCTCTCTCTAACCCTCTCTGTCTCTCTTTTCCTCTGTCTCTTTCTCTGCTCTCTCTCTCTCTCTCTCTCTTCTCTCTTTTCCTCTCTTTCTTGTTTTCTGTCTCTATCTCTTCTTCTCTCTATTTTTCCCTCTCTCCCCCTTTTCTCTCGTTTTCTGTCAAAATAATCACAGCAGGAATGTCACCCTATTCTGGGTATAGCCCACAGCAGGACTGTCAGGGGCCTATGTTCTATTTTTCCACTCTGTCTGTCAGGGGCCTATGTTCCTCTGGGTATAGCCCACAGCCCTTTCCAGGGGTCTATGTTCTATGTCTTGTATAGCCCACAAAAGGGGCCTATGTTCTATGTCTGGGTATAGCCCACAGCAGGAATGTCAGGGGCCTATGTTCTATGTCTGGGTATAGCCCACAGCAGGAATGTCAGGGGCCTATGTTCTATGTCTGGGTATAGCCCACAGCAGGAATGTCATATTAATCAGAGTTCTCTGTCGTACTCTGAGGCTGTCTCTGGCCCCGGGGACATTTCGGAGGGGGATAACCCCCAACAAAGAGATTTATCTCCTTTAACTCACCGTGCTGCCTAGTGAAGAGCTAGGCATCCTGTCCACGACTCAAATGTCGCTGTGCCAACTGACCCCCCCCGCCCCCGCCCCCGCCCCCGCCCCCGCCCTGGGTCCAGCGGGGCGTCTAAGCTCCTCTAATGACTTCATTTGGGAAAACGCATCCCTGTTGTGTTTCTTATCCACGTGAAAATGTTGACTGTATGCCTGAGAAACGGGCCTTGGCTCTGGACAGCGTGTGTGTGTGTGCGTGTGTGTGTGTGTGTGTGTGTGTGTGTGTGTGTGTGTGTGTGTGTGTGTGTGTGTGTGTGTGTGTGTGTGTGCGTGCGTGAGACGCTGTGAGATGTGGTGTGCCCCACCAAGAGATTGTGTCAGTGTCTTTATGAAGGGATCTGAGGCATTTCAGGGCTAGGCTTTGATTTCATGTCCTCTGAGATGGATTCCGTGTTTCCTCTGCCCCTCCCTCCCTCTCTCCCCCTTTCCCCCTTTCCTTCTCTCTCTCTCTCTCTCTCTCTCTCTCTCTCTCTCTCTCTCTCTCTCTCTCTCTCTCTCTCTCTCTCTCTCTCTCTCTCTCTCTCTCTCTCTCTCTCTCTCTCTCTCTCTCTCTCTCTCTCTCTCTCTCTCTCTCTCTCTCTCTCTCTCTCTCTCTCTCTCTCTCTCTCTCTCTCTCTCTCTCTCTCTCTCTCTCTCTCTCTCTCTCTCTCTCTCTCTCTCTCTCTCTCTCTCTCTCTCTCTCTCTCTCTCTCTCTCTCCCTCTCCCTCCCTCCCTCTGTCTCTCTCCCTGTCTCTCTCGCTCATATTCCTCCCAGGTTAGCAGACTATTTCTACATTAATCACCATGTCACAGGCAAGGCAACTCAATTTTCTGCTCCTGTAGGTAAGGTGCGTGGTGCCGAGATGGCGGCGGCGGCGGCGAGAGGCGAGAGGCATGAAACAGGCGGGCGGGGCTAATCTTTGGTTACTGGTGTAATTGAAATGCTATCCACACTGTAGGGTGCATTAAAGTCTGATAACAGCCGTTCAGGTGGCCAATTTAAGGAGCTTGACTTCCCTCGGCTAGAAGGAAGAAAGGAGGAAGATGAAGAAGGAAGAGGAGGGCTGAGGTAGAGCGAAGGAGAGAGAGAGCGCAAAGGAGAAACAGAGAGAGAGAGAAAGAGAGAGAGAGAGAGAGAGAGAGAGAGAGAGAGAGAGAGAGAGAGAGAGAGAGAGAGAGAGAGAGAGAGAGAGAGCGAGAGAAAGGAAGAAAGAGAGAGAGAGAGAGTGCGCAAGAGAGAACGTGAGAGAGAGAGAGAGAGAGAGTGCGAGAGAGAGAGAGAGAGCGAGCGTCTGACAGATAAGGCAGACAAATCAGGCTAATTCTCCAGGCCTGTTTGTCATTGTGATGCGGGGGGGGGGGGATGAGACGGAGGACGAATAGAGAGAGAGAGAAAAAAAACGAATCACGGACCCCCCCCCCCCCCCCCCCCCCCGAAAAAAATCAATTGACCCCGGGGTGGCTTGTGAGCCTGCGAGTCTGATAAACCCCAAAAGCTCCGTTAACGTCGTCCCGCCTGTACCCAACAGATAGAGCACTTTGTAAATGAACCCGCCTTGATAAATATATTAAGGAGCGCTGCGGCTAAAAGGCGGGGGGGACTCCTCATTTGTATATAGAACACCCCGCTACACGGCGTTAGAACGATAAAATGGGGCTCCGTGTAATTAAGTTTGTGTAAGACCTGAAATCCGTGGCAAATACCTTCCCGCGACGGTGAAAGGAAGCTGTCACTTCAATTCATCTGAACATCACCCCGAGAATGTACGCCACAAAATTAAGCCGGCGATAAAACCGGGGCCTAGTATTTTGATAAAGTAATTCCTGTATCATTTCTTTGCTTCTGTGATCATTTCATTTAAGCCACCTCCCCCAGTTATGTGCTAAGCCATCTACAAAGGACCTGCTGGCCAGACCAGCATAACCTTAATCCACCATATAGCATGTGTAAAACGGGGAGCAGGAGGAGGAGGAGGAGGAGGAGGAGGAGGAGGAGGAGGAGGAGGAGGGGGTGGCAGCCTGCCTTGCCTTGTGGTGGTGGTGGCGGCGGTAGTAGCATGTGATCGTTCTGAGGGAAGTGAAACGGGGAGAGAGGGAGAGGGGACGGAGGAGGGACGGAGGAGGGTAGAGGGCTTGCGTGTGATCCCCCCGCGCTCCCTTAACCATGTCAAAGTGAGCGCGTGCGTGTCAAACGGCTGAGATACGGCGACTTAGTACCCTGACACTTTCGCCGATAACAGCAGAACATCCGGATCGCCGTGGCATACAGTGATGCTACAAAGGTAGTGAGTTTCTGTGTGTGTGTGTGTGTGTGTGTGTGTGTGTGTGTGTGTTTGTTGGGGGGTGGAGGGACTGTACATAAACGGTTTTCACACTTTAGGAGTATTAGCCGTCGTGGCTGGCAGCGAGAGGGAGGAGGGAGAAGCCTTTTGAAAATGAAAGCCGGGGCGATGCTGGTGGCAGTAGATAGGAGAGAGAGAGAGAGACATAGAGAGAGGGCTAGAGAGAGAGAGAGAGACAGCCTTGACTCACCAGTTGTTGACTTGTAAGATGGTGAGGCCCGTGTCTTGGGCGAGTTGCTTCTTCTGCTCTTCGGAGGGGTACGGGTGCTGCAGGAGAACACACACACACACACACAGACAGAGCACGACGTGAGTCAAAGGCATTAGCATAAATATATATCTGGCAATGGAAACACTTGTAATGAGGGGTATTTTGGACGCTAAGCTCTGCGTGCGTGCGTGCGCGTGCGCGTGCGCGTGTGTGGCTCCCAGCCATTCCTCCTCTATGCTACGACGCTCGGCATTCTTTCATATGTGCTATTGTGTGTTGTTGCCGAGGTGGCGCAACCGAAAGACAATACCTTCTCGTGACTTCACCAACCCTGCCCCTCCCTCCCCAGCACACACATGCAAAGCACACACATGTCCACCCACACGGGAACTCGCACACGCACACACACACAGGCAACCACACATGCACACACACACACACACACACACACACACAGCCAAATCAGTAGAAACCTGTCAGAGGTGGCCAAACAAGTTTGTCAAAACTGCCAACTCTGATAACCCCTTTCACCAGCCACGCCTACACACACACAAACACACACACACAGACACATGCTTGCTGACTGACTGACTGATAACACCTTCAAACACAGCTCACAAACATCCCCCCCTCCCCCTTCTCAGTCTCTAGTGCCTAAGAAGCCTTTTATAATTTTATAATGGCAGGCCACAGAACGAGTGGGTGAAGATTTGCATTGAATACGTTTATCTTTCCCTGAACGTCTGAGAGGGGAAACATGTACCCTGGTGTCTCTTTCATCGAGAGCAGAGCCTGAGCACAGGCCAACTGGAAAAGAACAGAACGCTACAACGTCTCTCTCTCTCTCTCTCTCTCTCTCTCTCTCTCTCTCTCTCTCTCTCTCTCTCTCTCTCTCTCTCCCCCCCCTCTTTCCGATGCTGCCAAAGCCTCTCTACCTGAACATGTAATTCGGCGACCACGGCTGCAATGATACCATTTGTGTCAGCTCCAATCTAAGGGCCCGGGCTGATGTAAATGGCAGACCTTGGGCGACTGGTTTCCCCCTTCGGCTTGCTATGAGGCATGACAAAACAACAGTGATGGCTGGTGACAGATGTCTTTAAGGGGCAGATTAGGGAGCTGGGCAGCACGCAAACCTAACAAACGAGATGCTATATATGTTCCATTCTGACGCACAGAAAAGGGAAACACAAGGAGACACATACACACGCATGTTAATTTTGGGCATGATATTGATGCACGTTTATTTATTGTTTTGTCTTCCCTCCTCTAAGGTGACATCTTGCTTAATCCCTCCTAATTTTGGAGGGTTTGCTTATTGACAGACGCCGCCCCCCCCCCCCCCCCCCCCTTTTTTTTTTGTTGTGGAAACAATCTTCACTTTGTCTCAGCCCAGCGACAGGAAGGAGAATGCGACAGAAAGCCGCCAATGCCAGTGAGTCCCCACCTAATTGAATTGAGCGTAACCTGAAATGATAACACTTGCTCAAGAAGCATTTCAAAGGTGGAGGGATGGGTGTCATGGAGGTTTCATATCAGCAGAGGAAAGACATTCTGATTTCAGGTCGCGCTGTCTTTCTCAACGTAGCTTTTTTTAATTAAAGGAAAGCTGGATAAAAAAAAAAAAAGAAACAGAGTTTGAGGAATGTGCTCAATTAATAACAAACAAGGGCAAGATTGGGCAAATAATGAATCCAGCCTACAGAGAAGGATTAATCTGATTTCTACTTGTGTATGCAGTCTCTTTTAATATGCTAAAATCATTAACAAAGAAATATGATAATGCTTACATGGAAATACATTTTTTGATTGCCAGGTGCTGACATTTCCTTGGCTAAAGGAGAAAGAGCCCCTTTCGCTGTGAGTTAGTGTGTGTGTGTGTGTGTGTGTGTGTGTGTGTGTGTGTGTGTGCGTGCGTGCGTGCGTGTGTGCCCATACCAGCCCCTTTAATTCCAAGACAACAACATTGTAATAAGAGCAGAACCTTTCCCTCCATGTTTCCTCGCTCAGCTCGCCAGGTTTCTGCACATCAGCAATGACCTCGGCCTCCATCAAAACACACTTTCACAAATAATCACAACGCACACACACACACACATCCCTACACGCACGCACGCACGCACGCACGCACGTACGCACGCACGCACGCACGCACGCACACACACACACACACACACACACACACACACACCACAAGATGATGGGGAGCGGAGTTGAGAGGAGAGGTGCAGCCCCGATTGGAAATGGGAGTTGGTCATTTACATTGTATTAGGGCTTCCTCGGCCTCTCGGCCATCAATCCCCTCCTGTCAGGCAGGAGGAGGAGGAGGAGGAGCGGCCGGCGCCGCCCGTGTAGCTCACTGATAAATACCTACCGCGGGGTCCAGCCGCACCCCGTAACGAATGGTTCCAACAAACAAGAAAGATGTCTCATCAAGGAGAGTGGGGATCTTAAAGCCCCCCCACCCCGACGCCGTGCAAAAGCCCTGAGTAAGGAGATTTACTCCGACCACATAGACACAAAACAAAAAATCCTATTTAACTCAGACTCCCTCCTTGTCTCTCTCTCTTTCTCTCTCTCTCTCTCTCTCTCGCTCTGTCTCTCTCTCACTCTCTCTCGGCCTTTACTCACATACAGCCACGCGTATGTACGCACTCATGTACTTGCACACATATACACAGACTGTGTGTGTGTGTGTGTGTGTGTGTGTGTGTGTGTGTGTGTGTGTGTGCGTTTGGATGTTATAGCCTCATATCCCTCTCATATTTCTCCTCTCTCTCTCTCTCTGTCTCTTTCTCCTCTTTCTCGATCACCCCCGATTCTTTATGACTTTGACGGCAGGCCACCCACACTTTACACTTTACGTTGTGGCAGCTTTCTTTAAGGGCAGGGCTCAGAAACATCCACTGCGCAAAATGGAGTTTGTGGTTGTGGAGGTGTGGGCTGAGGTGTGCATGTACGTAGGTACACACACACACACACACACACACACACACACACACACACACGCTCACACACGGCGAGTAGACTACAGTGTGACGTGAGAGGAAGGCCAGCACGGTGGGCTTGGTGGTTACAAGGCTACACCAGCCGTGAAATTGGAGAGGGGCCATTCAGACCTGGGAGCAACCTCTTAGTGTTAATTGGCTCAGTTAAAAAACATATACAACGGTAAATCAGGCTACAGAAAAAAATTTCTTTTTAAAAAAAATAGATATGACGGAGAACATAATTGAAATGAAAGTGATGAACGAACGCGAGTGGTGATTTAAAAAAAAAAAAAAAAAAAAAAAAGGCGGTGTGGTTTTTGGGAGCGATGTCGTCAGCCCTCCCTGGTCTGTGTGACACGATTACTGAACGGGACGGAACACAAACAGACCCCGGCCAGATCAAAGAGGTTATTGATAATCTCCCCGGCTGGCTTTGTAACCGATCGATGCGGCGAGTTACAAACACCAAGACC
>JAPMUY010003499.1:117500-130000 GCA_026901105.3 Galaxias olidus
TCTCTCTCACTGTCATTGTCTATCTCTCTCTCTCTCTCTCTTTCTCCCTCTGTCTCTATCCCTCTCTCACTCTCTCGTCCCCTCCATGCAGCCTGTTCATCGGAGCGAGCAGCGCGGCTCACTAAAACACTACATCATAAGACACTCTGGCTTCACGCTCGCCACTCCATAAAAGTCAGGTAATTCATACTTCATTTATATACCTTGCCATTAATAAAGCTGATGAACTTTTACTCCTTAAATCTAATGGGCCATTTTGCATGACTGCCGGCAAGTACTTGCCATCTTAATCTCTCTCGCTCTCTCCCTGTTTCTTTCTCTCTGTCTCTCACACTCCCTCTTTTTTTTTCTCTCTCTGTTTCTCTCTCTCTCTCTCTTTCTCTCGCTCTCTCTCATGCGCTCTTTTTATCTCTCTCTCCCTACCTCTCTCTCTCCCTCTGTCTCTCTCCCTCTCTCTATCTCTCTCTTTATCTACCTCTCTCTCTCTCTCTCTTTTTTTTTCTCTCTCCGTCACTCCGGCCCCAGGGAGAGCTACGCTAATCCACACAGAGTGTGAGGCAGCGAGGAGCCCCTGCTGTACGGTGAGCGAGGGGAGGAGGGCCACAGCGAGGGACTTGGAGACTTCACAGGCTTCCCTCTGACCCCCCGCCATGGACAAGCAGTGACACGTACGTCGTACTGTCGGACGGGAGTAGCTTTGGGCGGCTAACCTCCCTCTCTTCCTCCTCCTCTGTCTTCCTCTCGTTCTTTCTGTCTTTCTCTCTCCTTTTCCTCCACCCGTCCCCTCCCCCCTCTCTCAGAGGCGGAGAGCAGAAGAGGGTCATTAACCCCTGGGCCTAAAGCTAGGCATGATGGCTCCACGACTCGGAGGCTGTTGACAAGCGTCTGTATTCTTTTCAACAACTCGTTGAGCAACCCCCCCCCTCCCTCCCTCCCCCTCAGTCCTTAGGCCTCCCCTTCTCTCTTACCCATTCCCTACTCAGGAATGTAACACAACTGCTTGCTGAGGTAACCCTAGTCCCTCCCCTACCGCATCACTCTTATGCACAGAGAGAGAGAGAAGGAGAGCCAGAGAGAGAGAGCGAGAAAGAGAGAGAGAGAGCGAAGCCAAGTCGTAAAAATAGTTGTTGTTGTTTTCGATCCTGCCCTCCTCTCCCTGACTCTATCCTTTTCTTTCTCCTTCGGCCTCCCCGACATATTATGCCACCTCTCCTCCTCCTCGCCTGCGGAATAATTAATGATGCAATTGAGACGGGGAGGGGAGAGTCAGACCAACAGGGACGGATCTTACTGTCATGGCAGATAGCCTAGATTATGGCGGCAGGGAAACGGAGAGAAAGGACAGAGAGAGCGAAAGCAGAAAAAAAGAGAAAGAAAAAAAAAGCCAAAGCACAGACAGAGAGCTTTTGTACTGGCCTTGACACAACACTGTGTACCCCCCCCCCCCCCCCACCCTTGGCTCCGACCTGGTCTTCCTCTCTGCTTTTATCCCCTCTAGTCTTCTCCTCTGTTCCCATCCCCCTCTCCTTTCCCCTCCTCCGTCCCGATGGCGGGATCGGGGGGCTTGACCTGCCTGGTGATTGATGGTAATGTCTCAGGAAGTCATTTTCCCCGACAGCGCTGCGCCGCCTTTCACCGGGGCCCAGCGCCGAGGTGAGCCCATCACAGGGACGCTTTTAAGTCTCCGCCGGCCGGCCCGCCCCGCCCGCCTGCTCTGTGCCCCACCCTCTAGGATAGACCATTTACCCCCCCCCCCCCCCCCCCCCCCCCACACACACACACACACACACACTCACACACGTTCAAACGCAGGGGCCGGACCTTAACCAGTCAATACAACGTCCCAAAATGGAGTCCAATTGGGTGGGGCAAGGGTGCACTGGGTGGGGGTGGGGGTGATATCAGTAAAAGAACAACAGCGGGATGGAGGAATAGGAGAAGAGAGGTATAGGAGAAGAGAGGGAGAGACGTAAGGGAAAGTGGAAGGGCCAAGGCCCCGGCAGCCGGCGCCGTTGTTGTTTCAGCCAACGTGGGACATCTTGAAGCGGATGTGAGGTGCAGCCCCCTAATTCAGGGTGCCGGGGATGGTTCCCCGAGACTCCATTACTGTCAGCGCTTACCACCTCCATTATGGCAATTAGGAGATGGTTCCAACACTGGGAATGCTATGCTACGCCGCTCCAATTGCTAACATCTGTGTGCCTGCATGTGTCGGAGGGGTTGTCTTTGCTTAAACACACATCTTGTTTTTTTGTTCTTTTTCTTTTTTTTTCCCAATCTTTTTTTTTTTTTTTACAGTTGCCGACTTTTTTCTTTCTTTTCTTTCTTTCCTCCTTTCCTGTCATCCGGCACGCACTCCGCCCCTCCAGCCCTCCTTCTCGACAGGGCTCTTCACATTTATTTACTTAATTCCACTCAAACTGTGCCTTAAAGAGATCCCTCTCGGTTTGAGCCCTAATAACATAAAATGATCCGTGAAGAGGCTCGCCGTTCTACTTTCCTTCTCTTCTCCTCTCCTTCTTACCCTAGGCTTCATTACGTTTTAATATCTCGCTGAGGAAGAGGAGGGGGCAGGAGGAGAAACGTGGCGTGGAGATAATCAATGGAAAGGGACCGGTAGCCTATTAATCTCCCAAAAAGGATTGCAGGCTAAACACGCGCTGTGCATAAGGCAAACACGGGCTGTGTGTGGGGCGATACACATCTGTCCGCCTGAACGGGCTTCTTAATGAAACAGCCTCTGGGAGCCGAGATGGATGCCGGCTCCCTCGGTTAAAAAAACCAGTCACATCGCTCGATCCGAACTGGGCCCCCACGGGTGAACAGGGGGCCCCGTTTCAATTTGAGGAGCCTCTTGTTGTGACCCCACCATGGAGCGAGGGCGGGTTAAACATGAGGGTGCTGGGCAGGGCATGAGCACCGGAGCACGTCCCCACAGAGATCCTATCAGGGGTTCCCAAACAGAGTCTGACTGACGGATCTGGGAGAGCCAGAGAGGGACTTCATGGTAAAGTCAAAGGAGGAAGGACAGAGAGACAACGGATACAGTAGAGTATAGTGAGATAACAAAAAGACAGGGAGGGGCTGGGGGACGGAGCCACCTGGGTTTGACGATTAGAGCCTGTTTGCATGTGTGTGTGCCTCTCTCTGTGTGAGTGTGTGCATGTGTGTGTCTCTGTTTGTGTATGTCTAAGTGTCTGTGTGTCTGTCTCCCTGTGTCTGTCTGTCTGTCTGTCTGTCTGTCTGTCTGTCTGTCTGTGTGTGTGTGTGTGTGTGTGTGTGTGTGTGTGTGTGTGTGTGAGAGAGAGGTGACCCATGGTCAGGGAGTCCTGTAAGAGGAGCTCCCCTATGGTTCTCCGAGCCTTCCTCTCAGCGTGCTAAACAGCCACCTGAAGACAGGATTAGCCATTGTGACCCAGCCCCACAGGTAATGGAGACCCACCTCCAGGGGGGACGGCCCTGAAACACACGCTGCATCGCGCTGCCGCTAGTCAGGGCCCCCAGCCTCCAGACACACAGACACACACACAGCTAGCCATCCTAACAGACAGACAGACAGACAGACAGACAGACAGACAGGCAGGCAGGCAGGCAGGCAGACAGACAGACAGACGCATAGATCAACAGGCAGCCATGGCTACAGCCACCCAACCAGACAGACAGACAGACAGACAGACAGACAGACAGACAGACAGACGCATAGATCAACAGGCAGCCATGGCTACAGCCACCCAACCAGACAGACAGACAGACAGACAGACAGACAGACAGACAGACAGACAGACAGACAGACAGACAGACAGACAGCCAGCCAGCCAGTCAGCCAGCCAGCCGCATAGATCAACAGGCAGCCATGGCTACAGCCACTCAACCAGACAGACACGGCAACAGCCAGATAGACAGCCGGTCAGCCTGATAGACAGTGATGACTACTACAGCCACATCGATAGACACAACGGAGAGACAAGCAGCCAGGGATGAGGAGGACGGTGAAGAGGGCACCAGAGGCAGTGACAGGGAGGAGAGGTCAGGATGACGTGTGGAGGAGCAGGCCCCACCGTACACTCCTCCCTGTAGACCTTCTAGTGTTCAGCACTGTTAAGGGGAGCCAATGGGAAGACGGCGGCGGTGTTGTGACTATGAGACTGCAGTGGATAAGAGGAACGAAGCCCTGGGGCCGCGGAGAACGACGCCTGTGTGGAAATTGACGTCTGTCAGCAAGCACATGGTTCGCTATACGTGTACGCATGTGCGTGTGCGTGTGTGTGCTCTGCTGTGACGAATGAGTGGTGCTTAATTTGCTCCTGATTATGCTGGCTGATGGTACCCTAAACCCCTTTGAACTTGTAATTGCCGCTGGTTTCAATAATGAACATTAAGGAGCAAAGGGGGGGGGGGGGGTTCAAAAAAATAAAGTATGGATAATTACAGGTTTCCCTCCCCTTTTCCATCTCCGGGGCTGGATCAGGAGCGGGAAGAGGAGGAGGAGGAGTAGTAGGAGGAGGAGGAGGAGGAGGAGGAGGAAGGAGGGAGGAGGTGGTTCAAGGTTGGAAGGCATACAGCGATGTCGCGCCAGGTCCTCTTTATCTAAATAATTGTACAAGCCGGTTTATGGGCTTTGGAGAGAGGGGCTTTTCTGTGTGAGTCGCATAGGCCTGGGGGATACGAGGGGGGACTAGCGCGCCCCGCGATCAATATTCACACAGATCCACATCTGGAGCCAAGGCCTGCTCTGCTTAGATTTGGATTTATTTTCTTTCTATTTGATTCCCCCCTCACACTCCGCTCCCCCCCTTCTTCTCCTTCTCATTCTTTCTGCTTCTCCTCCTCTCTTCTCTTCTTACCCCTCTATTCGTTTATTTATTTATTTGATTCGTTCTTCACTCTTATCAGCGGGCGGCTCGGCTATTTCTGTTCTTTTAACATGGCAGCCGTGCGCCGTCTATCTCGCGCCCTCGTCTGTGAGACGAGGCAGAGAGGGAACAGGAAATAGCAGGAAGTAGCAGGAAGTGCCTCAGTGAAGCTAGCCCTGCTGTGTGGACGACAGCACACAGCACAGGGCGAACACTGAGCAGTACTGCTGCTGCTGGAGCAGAGGGGCTGTGGGCACATGGGCGGGGCGCGGGGAGAGAGTCTGCACGGACAGAACAGAGAGAGAGAGAGCGAGAGTCATAGGGAGAGAGTCAGAGTCAGCGTCAGAGTCAGAGAGAGAGAGTCAGAGAGAGAGAGAGCGAGCGAGAGACAGAGAGACAGAGAGAGAGAGTCAGAGGGAGAGAGTCAGACAGAGAGAGAGTCAGAGGGAGAGAGTCAGAGTCAGACAGCGAGAGAGTCAGAGAGAGAGAGTCAGAGAGAGAAAACCACAACATGTTGAGGTGCTCAGCCTCAGCCATAGAGATGAGGGGGATGTTTTTTAAAGATGAAGAGGAATGGAAAGTGAAGCGAGCGGAGAGAAGAAAACAAGAAGACGAGGTCCCCAGTTTTAAGGACCCCACTGTGCAGGAATCCCCCCGACCTGCTGCTGCAGTAAGTGCTGAGCAAAACAAAAGCAAAGCATCAGAGAAGAAGGAGAAGGAGAAGGAGAAGAAGAAGGAGAAGAAGAAGAAGAAGAAGAAGAAGAAGAAGAAGAAGAAGAAGAAGAACAAGAAGAAGAAGAAGAAGAAGAAGAGAAATTGAGGGAGGGATGGTGGGAAGGGGGGGAGAAACATCCCACTACAAAATGGCTTTAATGGGATTTGGTGAGTCAGAGTGTCCCATGGCCCAAACCAAATAGAAAAAACAGACAGTCTGGTTCTGATTTCTCTTATGCCCACCATATCCCTCAAGCTTTCATCCTCCCTCATCTGTTCCCTCGCTTCCTTTCCCCTGTACATCCTGGTCCGCTACCGCCATGTTTGTGCTGCTTCCTTTTTTTTGTACCTCCACTATCTGGCCATGAGATGGATATCAAAGTGTGTGTGTGTGTGTGTGTGGGGTGGGGTGGGCGAGGTATGCGGGGGTGCAGCTTGGAGGCCTCTAGCCGAATCTCATTGGCCTCCATGGTCACCCGTACGGAGCAGGCCTCGGCTACAGCTAAAGACCCAGCCACGGCGGATCGCCTCCAGGCCGGACTTTTTATATAATATCACCACCAGCCGCCTCTGGGTGGTTGTGTGGAGGAGTCTAAGGGAAACCACCGCTCTGCAGATCTACATTCTGTAACGGGGTGAGAGAGCTACACACAGAGCGAGGGGATACACACCAATAGGAGAATCAGTCCCTAACATCTTAATGGACCTATTTTGGCACCGGGGGATAGGGGGGGGGTGGGAGGTGGGGTGTGTGGGGTGGGGGGGGGGGGCTGGTGGGGCGGGGGGTACGCACGGTGTCATGTGGAACAGCCATGTTGCCACCCCTCGAGGGGATTACATCATACAGTAGGACCTATCTCACAAAGACCCCGGCTCAGCCTGGCCTCAGCCAGCGGATCGATGTTATGACTGCAGCAGCAGTGGGTTGGGTTGCTGCTGCGCGGCTGGCCTGCTGGCTGGGTGTGTGTGTGTGTGTGTGTGGGGGGGGGGGGTTATGGAGGGCTGTCTGTCTGGGGCCTGTTCTCACTGGAGCGTGGGGGTCCTCGAAGGAGAGTCTCTCTCTCTCCGAACCAGAAGCTGCTCCTCCTCCTCGCGAGTTTATAAAGCTGACTGGCCTCCACAGGCCTGGCTTTGTTTGTGTTGGGCTCAGGTCAGGGCACGTGCAGTCACCTCGGCCTCACGCTGGGCCCCTGGATCTCTCAGCGGGAGACCCCATGCGCTGTAAAACGAGAGAGAGAGAGAGAGGAGAGAGAGAGAGAGAGAGAGAGAGAGAGAGAGAGAGAGAGAGAGAGGCCACAGAGACCTGACGCGCTCTACGAGAGCAGATACTCCCTGGTCTGGGTTCACACTGCACGTTCGGCGCGCCTCGGTTAGTACGGCTTTCTATTTTGTTGTTTCCTATGTTGTTGTTGTTGTTGTTGTTGTTGTGGTTGCCGCGTTATTGGCCGACGCGTTGTGGGCTGCTCTTTTTTTGGCAAGCGTGGCGGAGTTTCACGTTGCTTAATCACCTCCGCAACAGCGTGAACGCCTTGTAAACAGCCCCTTAGCGAGCGCACTCATTTCTGCTACTTCATTAAACAACCGGCGTTAGGGCGTGAACAGCAGGCATCGGGCATTAACAAGGTGGTGGTGGTGGTGGGGGGGGGGGCGGCGGAGGGAGGAGGGAGCAGTTTGCGAGAGGCCGACATCACGAGTGTCCGTGAATGGCAGGCACTCTTGGAGTGACGTCAGGCGAGGGGGAACACTGTTGACACGGAGGATCAAGAGGGAGCAGAACGAGTACATCAACAGAACGAGCTCAGGTAAAAAGATGAAGGTGAGGAGAATGAAAGACGTGAAGAGGAGGCGACTGTACTCCCACGTATGGCCTACAGGCACACACACACACGCACGCATACACACACGCACCTCTCTCACACACACATACACACACACACACCTCAGACATACACACACGCACCTGTCTCACACACACATACACACACACACACACACGCACGCACCTCTCACAGACACACACACACACACACACACACACACACACGCACAGGCACCTCTACACACAGCACATCTTCACACACACATACACACACACACACACACACACACACACACACATACACACACACACACACCTCAGACATACACACACGCACCTCTCTCACACACACACATACACACACACACACACACTCTACTGTACACACACCATACACACACATACACACACCTCACACACACACACACACCTCACACACACGCACACACACGCACTGTGAGTGTGCGAGGGCCACCCTGGCATGGTGGACTGAAGTGGAACTTTGACAGATGTGGATTAAGAGGGTGAAGTGAAAAGGTGCGGGGCGTGAAACGGTTCCCTGTCATTATGTTCTAATGCCCGACTAAACCTTCGGAACAGCCCCTGACAATACGCCAAGCCTAACTGTAAACAAGGCTTTGGCAATCACAGCGCCGACGCTACACACTCACAGCACTGGGAGGGATGACTGTAAAAAGGCTCGAACAGCAGAGGGCAAAGGTTGATGTGGCTTGTTATATCATCATGCAGCCCACTAGACAAAAGAGCCGTCACCGGACACCGCCTTCTAAACTTTCAGGCTGTTTTTTATTCTTTTTTTCTTGTCTTTCTTTTTCTTCTTTTTCTGGCTCAGTTGCTTTGAAAAGCTTTGAAAACGATTACTTTAAAAAAAAATCGAAATAATAATACGTTAATTTATTTTGATGAACCTTTTTTTTGGGGGATGGCCACATTGCCCTCCTCCCTGCTCGTGAGTCTGGCCCTGTTGTATGGGCCTCCCACCAGCCCTGGACAGAGTGAGCAGCGAGGAGTGAGGAGCGGGCCAGCAAGGGAAGAACAGATGGCAGGCAGAGGTGAAGACTTGTGTGTGTCTCTGTTTTCCAGGGTCGCTGAGCAGCCAGCATCAGCACACCCTGTCAGACAAAAGACAACCCCCCCCCCCCCGCTCTCTGGCCTCACCCTTGTCCCTCTTCACAGTCATTATCAATGAGTGACTCCTTGATTCCCCTAAACACCACCACTCTCCATTCACATAGTCACTTAGGTCTGTTTAGTAAACCCGGCGCGTACACGCACACACATGCCCATAGGTGTATTTAGGGGTCGGACTCTCTCTTTCTAACCTACAAATAAACACACGTACACACACACACACACACACACACAGACACATACTAACACACACACACACACACACACACACACACACACACACACACACACACACACACACACACACACACAGAGATCCGTGAGAAGAGTAGGCACTTTGTGACACAGACATGGGCAGTGGCAGTGAACCGGACTGTCGCCTGGGTTGCTACGGGTGACTGGAGGGCTGACTCCTGGGCTCCGAGGCAAACGAGCACATGACAGATTAGTGTGTGAGCCTCCTACGGGCCTGAACCTCCACGACCCCTCGGGATCCCCCTCTTCACCCCCTTTCCCACCCCCACTGTGTTACCCCCGCACTTACCCCGTCCTTTAAAAACCTCCCCCACCTACCATTACCCCCCCCCCCCCCCCCTCAATCTCACCCCACTACCTCCTACTCTCACGGACAAATCAAAGGAGAGAAGATTAAATGACCAACCTCTATCCAATCAAGGCTGCAAATTATGTGTTGATTAAACACTAGCCACAAGTACACAAGCAATGGTACTCAGCCAAAAGTAACGTCCTAATGGACAGGACGACGAAGATCGACCTATTACTATTACTATTACTATTACTATCGGTCCTGATGATATTCACTAGAAAACAAGAGAAATACTCCGGGCAGCTGGAACCCAGCGTTGCTATGTTCACTGTCGTGTGTTTTGAATGTGGTGGGAGTAGTGTATTGAGATTGTTTGCAGATGTGCCTCCACCACTTCCGGCGTGCCTGGCACAGGGATGAGACGGAGCCAGAGAGCTCCAAGAAGCCACAGGCAACAAGACGGACCTGGATGTTTAGTCTCGTCAAACAACAGAGTCTTATTTGAGTTTGTCCTGGCGGAGCACATGGACTCGTGAACTTGTTTATGGACGGGGACGAGTATCCGTCACTAGGAACCCCCCCCCCCCCCCCCCTGTCTCTATGCAAGACCCAGGCCAGCTCTTTCATGTTGCTCCGTGAGGGGAGGATGGAGAGGGACAACTCCCGTGGGGGGGGGGGGGGGGGCGACAACAACGACTTGACCTGACGATGACACCCTGTTGTCATGGAGACTAACGCTATGTCGAGGGGGTGGGGGAGGGAGGGAGTGAATCAAGGCTAATGGTGTTTGTGGCACTCTCACCTCCTCACACAGTGTGACGCGGCGGCAGCCTCACTCTCATTAACCCTGGTATTAACAGGGCTCACACACCAGCCACAGGGACATCGTTTGGCTGCCTTTGCCTGTGTTACCATTGATAACTCACACTCCTTTTGACCATGTTTTTCAATGAGCCGCGGGCATGGCTGTCTTGACTGGCACACAGCCTGCAGGTGTTTGTCTGCATATAGTCGACGTAAAAGTGATACACTACATTAAACTTCACCACATTTAAGTTAAAATACCGATACAATGAATCCCGCTGTAGTTTCTGTTACAGCACAACACAACATTGCATCGCATACCTGAGATTAAAAGTAATCCAGTTCAACTATGAACTGGACTGAAAATACCGTCGCACACACACTTTACGAAGCACTCGTTTTGGCCTTTGGTCCAAAGAGCCCCCCAAAACGGCAACAGGGATATATCACTTCCCTTTGAGAGAGCCCAGGGGAGCAGTGGGCCTGGCTGGCTTAGCAGCTTAACAGCGTTCCCCTAAACGCCCCGGCCAAAGAGTGGCCCGGCCAGCACACAACCTGAGACGCTTGATGGCTGAGAAGCAGTTTCACCTCCGTACCTACCGTTCAATTCTCACACACACACACACACACACACACACACACACACACACACACACACACACACACACACACACACACACACACACACACACACACACACACACACACAGAGACCCGCGTGCACGCAAACCACACACACCCACAGCAGCTGAGACTCCCCACCACAGCCTTGCTGGCTTGCTCCTGAGGTCCCCTATTTATTTTCATAGGTGTTTGAGGGGTTTACCCCCTCGTCAGGAAAACAAGCCCGGGGCTCGGAGCGGTATCTTTGTATCGGAGTGCTTCCTGTTTTCCTTGCTGACCCGACCCTTGTCTTTCTAAGGCTGGCGGAGGGGCTGACCAGGAGGGGAGCTCGGGGCGCCCACAGGCTAATAGAGAGATCTCCCAGTTTGTCTTCGCCTCGCTAAAGGGCATCACCTCCAGCTCTATAGGAAAACAGACAGACACCAAAGGGCCTCTTTCTCCGCCCATCCTTCCACCTCTCCTTCCTCTCTTTTCCTCTCTTCTTTTTCTCCTTCTAGCCGCCGCCAAGTTCTTTTTTTTCCCCTCTTCCCATCATTCTCTACCTCTCCTCCACTCCGACCCCCTGCTTATGGAAGGGCTGCGGAACATTTTACCCCTTAACGGTGAAGTTTACCTTTCTGATAACATAATCTCCCCGTAGTATTGAAAAAGCTTACAGCAACAGTCTGGGATTTCCCTTTGCCTAATGGGACTGGACGACATCCAGCCACTCCGAGAGAGAGAAGAAAAGAGAGAGAGGAAAGAGGGATGCAGACAGAGAGGTAGAGAGAGAGAGAGAGAGAGAGAGAGAAGAAAAGTGAGAGAGGAAAGAGGGATGCAGACAGAGAGGTATAGAACGTGAGAGAGAGAGAGAGAGAGAGAGAGAGAGAGAGAGAGAGAGAGAGAGAGAGAGAGAGAGAGAGAGAGAGAGAGAGAGAGAGAGAGAGAGAGAGAGAGAGAGAGAGAGAGAGAGAGAGAGAGGGGGTCAGACAGTCTTTGGCCCTCTAGTCCTTATTTGTCCAGCCACTGCCAGGCATCACCCCAGGGCATTATAGGTGCCAGCTCCTGTCCAGCACGCCAGTGTTAGTAGACATAAACATTAAATTGGCCCCGACACATTATCGCAATGGCTTCCTATAGTAATTCTGCATTCATTAGTCTAAGATATGAGATCTCTGCTGTGTATTTCCCCCTGAGCGGACACACAGACAGAGAGAGAGAGAGAGAGAGAGAGAGAGAGAGAGAGAGAGAGAGGGGGGGGGGGAAGCCTGGCGGCAGTGCTGAAGTGCCAAACGAGGCCAGGCTATTTTCCATATCTGATTGTGATGAAGAAAGCCGCCCTGCGATTTCTCCCATGAGAGTGTGAGGTCAGGGTGAATTCGTGGAGGGGGCAGAGGAGGAACTGGAGGGGTGAAGAGGGCGATTTTGTTATACTGAATCCAAAAGCCAACAATTGTTACTGTTGGCCTGCGTTGTTTTTCTCTCTTGTGTGAAGAGAGGGGTGATGGAGGTGGGGGGGTTAGAGGGGGGGAGGGCGGGTGGTGGTGGGTCCCTTCCTTTGGAGCCTTTCAGAATAGGTGACAATGGCGTGGATGTTGAGAACATATGTAGAGGGACCCCGGTGGCGCTGGAAGAGAAGCTCCATGCTGGCTCCTCACTGTGGGAGAAAAGGCCAGGGCGATCCTTTCACTCCTCACCCCTCCTCGCGCCGTGAAAGGCCCTGACGCTGCTATAGGCCATTCAGGGGCCAAAGACCCCCGAAGAATTCCCCCCCCCCCCCCCCCCTTTGCATTGCCGCAATGGAAAATACATTTGCTTAACGAATTAAAAGAAAGGGACGAGGGTAATGGTGTGTGTGTGTGTGTGTGTGTGGGAGAGTAAGAGTGGTTTATGTTTGTGTGTGCGTGTGTGTGTGTATGGCTATGGGTAGGAGAACTGGATTGTGAGGAGAGGGGGATAATTCAATTAGTCCTCTCATTCAGAAAAATGGAGGTAGGTTAAAAGGGAG
>JAPMUY010003499.1:135000-155000 GCA_026901105.3 Galaxias olidus
ACACGTCATTAGTGCTCCCTGTCCATGTGGACTTAAAGAAACAGAAGCCTCTCCTAAAGCAGCACATGGAACAGGGACACTGACTGAGCTCGTTGTAATTGTAGAACGGGCCTTCATTAGCAGCAAATACCATAAAGCCCAAACTAAGTAGGACTACTTGTTCAGGAAAGCCTAAAACAATAAACAGAGGCCTAGCCGTAGCCTTGCTCCGACCGCTGGGGGCTTCCTGAGAAATGCGACCCGCGGTGTGAGACAAGCGGACTCCCACCCTGCAACCACAACAGCTCCAGCGGTGCCATGAATCCCCCTTCCCCTCCCCTCCCTCCCTCCCCTCCCCTCCCCTCCCTCCCTCCCTCCCTCCCTCCCTCCCTCCCTCCTCTGCCACTGCTTTGGAGGGCCCCCCTGAATAACGCTGCTCCACACTTCTGCCCGGTTGTTTGTGTTTTTGTCACCATGTTTTGTGTTTGATTTTGTTTCCTGTTTTCTCTCCTGCCGAGAGTGACTGGTCTCTTCCAATGGCACCGAACGTTGTGGCCAAAAGGCTGGCAGATACATTTTATTGACGTTTCCATTTTCACTGCAATGCGATAGCCTCCCCCTGGCCGTGGCTGGGGCGACCCCGCGTATTTACAGACTGACCTGTCACTTCATTACCCAGCATACTCGCCCCCCCCTGCCCCTGCCCGCAAGGGTGAAACCAGACTCCAAGGCTTTCTTCTCTCTCTCTCTCTCTCTCTCTCTCTCTCTCTCTCTCTCTCTCTCTCTCTCTCTCTCTCTCTCTCTCTCTCTCTCTCTCTCTCTCTCTCTCTCTCTCTCTCTCTCTCTCTCTCTCTCTCTCTCTCTCTCTCTCTCTCTCTCTCTCTCCCCCCCCCTCTGACACACAGAGACAAGCACACACTTCACCTCATGTATGTACAGAGTGGGTGAGTCATACACATACACAGACCTTCTGCAGTTTAAAGTATCTGCTGTTCTTTATGACTTTAGTCTACGTACATATACATGCAAACGTCCCGTTACGATATGTACACAAACGCATTTTAAAGACACAAAGAGAAAGGAGGAAGGCTGAACAAAGAGATAAAAATAAAAAAGGATAATTCATTATTAATGATATTTGCGAAGGGAAGGGTGGAAAGAAAGAAAGAAAGAAAGAAAGAAGAGAAAGAAGAGAAAGAAGAGAAAGAAAGAACAGAAAAGAAGACGGGGGAGAGAGGCGAAGAAAGAAGGGTCCAACTTGCACAACCTCATTACATCTAAAGGCGAGCTGGTGATTTACATCCGCCCCCACCTCTTTCTTATGAGCCAGAGAAGGAACGCTGCAGGGCAAATTGTCCCAAACGCTAATGGCTTCTGACTGTTCCTTGGCAACTCTGCCATTCCAACCTGTGTGGATGTGCACTGTGAAGAAGAAAAAAAAATTGGGAAGGAGAAGAAAAAAAAAACGAGAAAAAACAAAAAAACAGAGCCAACCCAGGCCGGGCCGAGCAGGGCAGGGGGAAGCGTCCCATCATCTGGCCATGTGACACAGATGGGGGATGGCTATTAGGAGCTAGGCTCTGGGCCTTGGGGAGGCGAGGTGCTGGAGTGTAGCCCCGGGCACTTTTTGGAAACGCAGCGCCCTTGGAGACAGCAGCAGAAAAAAAAGAAAAAAAACAGCTCCCTCCCTCTCCCACCATTCCTTCTCTCTCTCCTTATCTCCTTCTCCTCGTCTCTCCCATCCCAACCTCTCCTCTACCTTTCTCCATTGTGAATTAACGTGCCACAAATAAATAAATACGCGCACGTTTCTGTGTTACCGAATAGGGAGCAGTAGGAGAAGTTAGTAGGAATGGACGGACGCCATAAGAATTAACAGAACCGAGCGCTGTAAAAACAAAACCACGCAGCGGCTGAGCCACAGAGCACATTGCACTTGCACACTGTATTTCTCCCCTCGCCAATGGAAGGTTATTAAAAATGCATTCAGATGTGTCTCCCTGTGAGTTAATTGGTCTCAGGGCTGAGCTCATTAATGAGCAGAGAGAGAGGGCTGTAAACACGCTAGCTAGCATAACGCCGGGCTAACGTTGGGCTAACACCCTGGAACGGCGGCGGGTCAACTCACAGGATCTTAAACAGCTTTTTTTACACGGGCGGTCCTCTCGCTGGAATCCGCCACGTTGTGCACGCTACTTCCTAGGCTCTCCGCAGGGTGGACCAAGGTCAGCACCACTGACCCCTGACGGATCACGCTGTAGCTAGCGGGCATTGTGCTCCTTGGGGGATGGGGGGTAGGGGGGGTAAACCACGTGCTACACAGGCTGCGGTTCTATATCAATATTGTACTACAAGAATGTCACCCCCCCTCCTCCCTTCACCACACACACACACCCACTCTGCCATTCCAATACCCCCCCCCCACGCATGAATGGCTAATATCTCGTCAAATGGCTGCGAAACGTGTCCAGACCCACATGTAGGGTCGTATGGCTCAGTCGGTCCACTCCGCCTCTTGTTAGTCCCTATACTCTATGTGTTCACCAGGGACAGGCTCCTGAGGAGGAAAGAGAGGCTGACCGTGTGCTTCCTCAGACAGGGATGTGAGCGGGGGTGTGGGTGGGGGTGGTGGGGCGTTTGTTTCAGGGTAATGGGCCATGAGGAGGGTGGAGGCAGTGGCTTAGAGAACCACTGGTTAAAGGGACTAATTACAGCGGGACCCCCCACCACCCCCACCCCGACACACACACACACACACACCCCGCGCCCCCCCTGTCACAGCCGACCACTCAGGCATGCGCACCCTAACTCGCCCATGAGGGGAGGATGAGAATGGGGGAGATAGAAAGAAAGATGGACGCAGAGAAAGAGGCTCGGACAGAGAAAGAGGGGTGGTGTGTGTGTGTGAGTGTGTGTGTGTGTGTGTGTGTGTGTGTGTGTGGGGCAGCAAGACCTCCACCCCGATAGAACAGCCTTCCAACAGCACCTACAGCTTCAGAGAGAAAAGAAAAGAAAGGGTGATTTAAAGCCTCCCTGTCCCCTCGTTTTCTCCTCCACCTTTCAGCCGACATAAGCGCCGTTTAGCACATTCAGTCCCCCCCCCCCCCCCAAATGGCAGCGACCGAGGGAAGCAGTGGGGGCTCCTCTTTTGTCCGGACCTTTTCCCTCTTTTATTTACTCAGGATTTACGCCGGGGTCTTTGCCTGCTCTGGGACCACATGTTCCTGTTGTGTGCGCGCACACACACACACACACACACACACACACACACACACACACACACACACACACACACACACACACACACACACACACACACACACACACACACACACACACACACACACACACACCGGCAGGCAGAGCGTCTATTCACACTCCAGCAGGCAGGGGAATGGCTGGCTCTCTGTTGCTCTGTGCCTCCCCAAGGGATTACAGGTCCTCTGGCCCTAACCACATGCTAGCAATATGCTAAGCCCTCACGTAACAAAACATAAACACACACACACACACACACACACACACACACAAACACACACACAAACACACACACACACACACACACACACACACCAACCCCGGACTGACTATCGATAGAAAACTTGCACAGAGCTAACGTACCTTTATGCCAATCCCTCACATAGCAACCTATCCTCATCAGAATGCGGACCGTCCGAGAGTAGCCGCTGTTAGTCTGTCTTTCTACGCTCTCCTGCTTTACATTCAGGGGGCGAGGGGTCTCGAGTGGGATGGTTTCAGGCACCAGCGAACCACTAGGTGGACGTTTCACGCTGATTATTTCCTGATCTGTGCTTAAACAAGCAGCGGTCCCCGCCGCTGGACCGTAAAACAACAGCTTAGTAAACAGCGAGCACGCAGACAAATTGGAAGCGCCGCGTTGGCGGTCATTAACGGCCCTAAAAAAAAAAAAACCTGCCGGTGGAATTACCCCGCCCGCTCCCCGTCGCCCCTCCCCGTGCCACAGTCAGGTGTTGCCCCCCCCCACCACCACCACCACCACCTCCACCACCTCCATCCCCTGCCACCAGAAGGACCCTGTGCTAGCTAGCCGCCGGTGTGACAGAAGAGTCTCCCCCGGCGACCAGAGGGGCAGGCCTTCATCTTAACACAGCTGCATCTATATCCTGGATGTTATGACTGACTGAGTGGGTCCTTTTGCATGAGGAGTAATGTGTAGTTGTCTCCCTTGAAAAACACATCATTAAGTGTTCCCTTAAATGAAGTGGAATAAGAGCTTATAATTAGATGGCTTTGCTCTCTCTCTCTCTCTCTCTCTCTCTCTCTTTCTCCCACTCTCTCTCTCTCTTTCTCCCTCTCTCTCTCTCTCTTGCATGTGGGGAATGGAGTCAGTCAGGCAGCAAGGCAGGCTAGAAGAGAGGGAGGGAGGGGAAAAGGGAGAAAGAAAACGAGGAAAGAAAGAGGTAGGCTGGGTGGATAGTCGCTAAACAACTCCTGGTCCCCCCCCCCCCCCCCACACCCCTTCTCGGCCATCCCCTCCCTGACTCTCTCCACCTCCTACCCCTACCCCTAACCCGGCCATCAGGCAGATATCTCTGTGCTATCCCAGGAATGCTGGAGATAACCATCGCCTCTTCACCGACACGAGGCCCCTCTCCTCTCAGGCCTAGTACTGACCCCACTAGGCTCATCCCTGCTACTCAGGGGGGGGGGGGCTCTACAGGAAGGGGCTTGGACAGGGAGAGGTGTGGGGGGGAGGTGGCTGTGAAGAAGGTGGAAAGAAAGAACAAGTCAAGGAATATGGAGATTGCTGAGAAAAAAATAAGGGAAAGGGGGGCGGGGGATTGAGGCCAAAATGTTTTTTGAAAGCAGTCAAAGATATTTTACTGAAACCTAAATAGGACCTGAAGGCAGCCTCCATCCCCTTAACGCCTGGCCCCTGGAGCCACAGAGGAGCAGCCCGGCAGAGCGAGAGTAAATGGGGGAGGCTCCCGGTTTCTCCACCCCTCCCAGCGCTCTGGGGCTCCCTGCTGCCAGGCAATAATCATCTGCCAATAAGCCAGATGTTGGCTAGGTAGTTGTGCTATCAAAGCCTGGGAGGTAATTACCACAGTAATTAACCTGCTACCTGTAACAACATTTAAGTAATTAGACCATAAATAGGGCCTTTGAGGGCCCCTCGATGGCTGTTTTAGTATGATTAGAACTTTCCACTAAGGCCCAACCCCCAAACACACACACACACACACACACACACACAATGTGGATTTTGGTTATCAGGTTTTGACATTGACATTCAAATCACCAAACCAAACCCAATTGCTGTCTATTGAGAAAAAAAAATGCAGTCATAGAATTATAGAACACTAGATTTTCCTTTATGTTTCACTGACCAACTTCTAATACAACCATTAACCAGGGCACTTTGTTACACTATCAAATGGTAATTGCCCTTTGTAACGGCGAGATCCCAAGCATCCTACTGAAAGATTCTTTGTTGACCATAGGGCTGAGTGAAGTGTGTACACTGAGCCTGCTGAAGCTGCAGCCGGCAATCTGGCCAGTAAGGAGAAGGAACATCATTTGCAGCCGGCGTTCAAAAAAAAAGAAAAGAAAAAAGAAAACGAAAAGATCCAAAGAAAAGAGATGGAATAAAGATGTGAGAAAGAATAGAGGCAGGCTGTTGCAGATGTCAGGACCCAATTTGCATGAATAGCAAAGTACTAAATTGCAGGGGACGGTGGTGGTGGTGGTGGTGGGAGGGGTGTGTGTGTGTGTGTGTGTGGGGGGGGGGGGGTCGACCCCCATGCTCACCCTCCTCCTCTATTCTCTGATTTCGGGGGAGAGAGGGGGGAACTAAAAGGGTGTCGCGATGCCCATGACTGCCCTCCGCTAGGCAGACAAGGATCACGGCCTAATGAAGGACCCTGTGTCTCCAGCAGGACATTTCACACTCCGTCTGCCTGTCGCTGACAACTCCACCCAGCGCCTAGCCAGTGCACACTGAAGACAACCAGAGCGAAACCCGCTCTGTGCGGACTCCCTCTCCCCTACCCGACGGGGATAATTGGTCACAGAGGTTATCTAGGGGCATGGCTGACTCTTATGAGATGTTTTTTAGTTTGTTTTTCCAGACGGATGTCTTTCAAACTCCATCTGACGTTCAGAATCTCTCTTTTTAAAACAATGGAGCCATTGTGTTTTTTTTCTTTTCTTTTGCTGGTTAAAATGACATGCAGTATGTCCCCTTTGCCCCCCCTTTTGCACTTTGACAACTTTATTGCCATGGCAAAACACAAGCTAATAAGCTCTGTTTTCTTGAGAGGGGACCTCGTCCTCTTATAGATTGACTTAGTTACTCTATTAGAAGGTAGTTAAATCCCCAAAGCTAATCTGGGTCATGCTGAATTAATTGGAATGGGCATGAAAATTAGCAGCGCTAACTGCATCCATTTTCCCTCTCCATAAAAAGCGGTCTGTCGCTCCCTTATGGAGCTCTGAATGAGACTGCGGAAAGAGGGAACAGACAAAATCAAATCAAATGAAAGGAAGGGACGGAGAGACGCTCATAACGTAGAGAGTCGTCAGCGCCTGCGACACAGTGTCAAAGTCTTCTCGTCAACCTCAGTCGTTACTCCGCACCTTCACCAGACCTCTGCGGCCAGTCTGACCTGGTGTGAGGCCGAATGCAGAGTGCCTTTCAACGAACACAAGGCAGTCAACCACGCCCATCAGGGTTCAGGAGATGAGGCTAGGTGGACACACAAAGCCTTTAAAAAGGTTTACAAATCAACAAGTCAACCATCAGATTGGAGCCTCTGTTCGACAGCCCCTCTCATCAGCCAACTGCCATGACGTTTTTTTTCGTTTTTTTTCTCTTTTCGCCTTTTTTTTTTCTTTCTTTCTTTCCTTCTCTCTCGTTTGTTTTTTTTTCACACAAATGTCCTGGAGGCAGGGAACAAAGCGAGCAGAACTGATTACTGCGCCGCTGCCCCGCTTCACCAGTCTAAACTCTGTTTGGCTTCCTAATGAGCTCACTAAAACCCCAATTCATCACCCATAACCCCTTCTCAACCCGCCTTGAAATTCCCTATTATGGGAGATTGGAGGGCCCGTTTACTAGGCCTGGGCAGGGGTCGGGCTAGGGAGAGGGGGGTGGGGGGGGGGATTCGGCAGAGGAAAGAGGGTTGAAGTTAATGTTATGGCTAAGGGTGCCATGACACCAAAAGGTTTTGTGGCCCCTTATAGGCCCCCGTGCCTTACTAATGCAACTCTTGTAATTCTCAGTAACAGATGGGATCCCCCTTGCCACCACTTTTACAGCCTTCCCCCCCCCCAATGCCAGGGTTGTCCCAGCCTGGGAGGAGGAATGTCCGGCACGATGACTCCAACAGCAGGAACGTCCCATTCCCGTCGGCTTTCACGCCGGAGATTTCCACTTTAATACCCTCTCCGTCCCATCCCCGGGAATACAGGAATTTGGTGGGAAAAAAAAGGGGAATGCAGGGGGGGGGGGGGGGGATGGAGAGAAAAAAAGGGTACAGTGGGGGGGGGGTGGGGTACAGTCTAGTAGGGAGTGGGAACCTATAGGTAGAGAGAGATAGAGGGGGTAAGGATCTAGATAACAAACCACTGAGGAAGAGAGCAAATGTGAGTTCCACCCCATATGGAGCAGAGGTGGTAGAGGGGAAGAGAGAACGAGGGAGCGGAGAGGGAAAGGAGGGAGGAGGTTCAGTGGGGGAGGAGGGGGGGGGGGAGGGGGTAAACTCCCACCGTTCCTCATTACACGGGGCTGGAATGATCCTCCCGGCACCTGAGCTGTAACCCAGAGATTACAGAATTGATGAATCCTCGGTTTAAAATGCAGCTGTTTTATTCTGCTTTAGTAATTAATTCTTTTTCCGATAGTGTATTGATTAAGCGTAGCCCCTGATAAAGTTCAAACTGAGAGGAATCCCCCCCTAGGATTTGGCCTGGCTCTGCTCAGCCAGAGTCAATGAAAACTTCCTCCTATTCCACCTGCCCGCCTCTCCCTCTCTCTCTCTCCCTCTCTCTTCCTCTCCCTCTCCCTCTTCCTCTCTCTCTCTCTCTCTCCCTCTTCCTCTCTCTCTCTTCCTCTCTCTCTCTTTCTCATCTGCTCTAAGTCTTACTCACGTTGTTCACCCTCCATCTCTATACCCTCTCTCTCTCTCTCTCTCTCTCTCCTTCTCTCTCTCTTCTCTCTCTCTCTCTTTCTTTCTCTCTCTCTCTCTCTCTCTCTCTCTCTCTCTCTCTCTCTCTCTCTCTCTCTCTCTCTCTCTCTCTCTCTCTCTCTCTCTCTCTCTCTTATTTTATCTCGTTCATTCTCTCTCACTCTCTCACTCTCTCTCTCTCCTTTCTCTCTCTCTCTTTCTCTCTCTTAGCTCTCTCTCTCTCTCCCCCTCTCGCTCTCTTCTTTTATCTCGTTCACTCCCTCTCACTATCCGTCCCTCAGCAGCACAGTTTGCCCTCATAAATTAGTCAGGCCCGTGAGGAGCAGCTCTGTTTAGTTGATCGCGGTTTTAGTTTCTCTTCGTGCCGACCACCTTGTCTCTCTCACATGTGCTCTTACCCCGTATGAAGCCTTCAAATGAAACGAGTACGCTAAGGAGAACACTCAGTCCCCCAAACGCACACTCACAACAACAGCACAATGAATAAAAGGGTTTTGGGGACGTACCAAAAAACATTCATATATTCAGTGCACCCAAGAATACTGTCGGCACAGCGACACACACACACACACACACACACACGCACGCACGCACGCACACAACGTGACACACACACACATACACAGACACACGAGGTGGCATGGTTCTTCCCTTCACCTCCCTCCCTCCCTCCCTCCCTCCCTCACTCCCTTTCTCGCTCCGATTCTGATTCTCCATGCTAACAGGGAATCACAGCAACTCAAGACAAGGACTGCCTCTTTCATAAAACGACTCTCTCATTCCGCTCACTCTTTCTTTTCTTTTTTTTCCACACGGCTGTGAGCGAGCGAGCGTGTGTGTGATCAACAGAGAGTTCCCCGCCGCCTCCCCGGGGGACCCAACTAGCAGAGAAATCAGACCCCGCTCTACAGGAGAGGGGTGCTGCTCCGCTCGCCGTCAGAGGCCCTCACCTAATGGCTCCTTTACAAGTCAATAAGCAAGGGGGCTGCTGGTGTCGTCCTCCACTGGGCCGTGGCACACATTCACCTAGCCCCCTTGTCTGCCTACTGGTGTGGTGGGAGTCTGGGATGAGGGAAGGGATGGGGACGAGGCTCTGAATTTGGTGCGCTGACTACACAGAGAATAGCACTGGCGTGACACTCAGCGAATCTGAGACTAGAAGATTTTTTCTTTTTCTTTTTAAATACCCCCACTGCGGTACAGCTTCTGAAAATAGAAGGAGATTTTTTGTTGTATTTTTTAAAAGAAAATAGCTTAGACGCTTTTGTGCTGGAGTGCTAAAAATAGAAGTTTTAATTTGTAGACGGAAATGATATGCAGGTATGTCTGGCATTAGGGAAACGCTGGCGGCTCACACCTAGTGCTGTCCCCATCAAGCGCCCTGGTAATATCACATGACATGAGGACAAAGGCAGCGTTCCACTTACAGGAGGCCTTTTTGATATAAAGAATTAATGAACGACTGAATGAATTAATGAATGGCAAGGGGGGGGTATAATTGGGAGGCATGGGCAGTTGTTTAATGCCTTTACTGGAGACTATTTCCTTGTGCTAATAGGACTGTGGGAACGGGAGGAGAAGGGGATGGCGGGGGGGGGGGGGGGGGTTTGACGAGAGCTGCATCGACTGTCTTTTCCTGCTCCGTCAGGTAAATTCGGCCGGTCATTTCATTAAAGCCCAATTCCACGGCACTAATTTTGATTTTGGGGCCTTGACAGTTGTTGGCAGCAGAAATTGCTATGAAAAGTTGGTGTGTGAGAAGCCCATTACCGCTGAGGGTGGAGAGAAAAAATACGAGTTTCCCAAGACTCAGGGTTCAAATTACCGCCACCCTGCCTCGCTGACCTATCCAAATAGGAGTTCCATCACATTCCCAGACCCCGTCCTCCTGTCTGATGAAGTGGCTGAAACAGGACCGACTACAATTCACACGCAGGCGAGACACACCCTCGCGCTCTGCTTGGCCGATCCGTTGTGGTTTAACAGCAGGTGACAAACAGTACGCCGCATTCACACACCCACGCACACACACACCCTACCCTACCTAGTCACCTGACACGTGTTTTCAAGGGCTCGGCATTGATCCCTCATTGCCACACAGTGCAAAACAAGTAGGTTAGGTTTGCGTTTAGCAGTGGAATGGGCCTCTGTGTGTGTGTGTGTGTGTGTGTGTGTGTGTGTGTGTGTGTACATAATGGGTTTGATATGCAGCCTGTAAATTCCAGCCATGGTAGAGAAAGGAAAAGCCCAGAAAGCTTCCTCTGATGCCATTAATTAGCTTCTCTTTCTGCCTCTCAGCTTCTTGAAGCTCGCAGTCTCCCTTTGTTTCGTAGCTTTTTCTTTTTCTATTCTTTTTTTCTCTTTTTTTTTTCTTCTAAAAAAAGGCTTTCGTTATTGACTTTTCAATTCTCCCCTCACATCCACTAACCCCCCACCTCCACCCCGCGCGCTAGCGCTAGCACCAACGCCTCAGCAGCTAGCCAGGCGGTTACCCCCAGCCCAGCGTTACCCCTCAAGCCCACTCGCTGAGGTGTTGGCTGGGGAGCCCTGGGAGCAGGGGCCGCCTCAAAGCTCCAGCTACCCCAGCGCTCACTCCCCGGGAGGCCCAAATCAAAGAGAAGGACCTCCTTTAAAAAAAAAAAAAAAATTCTAACCGTGGGTAATGAGGGTGCTCTGCTCCCGAAAACAATAAGCATAAACAACTAGTGCACGGAGGACGAGACAGAGAGAGTGGGTGGAAGAAAGGGAGGAGAGGAAGGTAGACATAAACATGGGAATCCCGGGCCGGGCTCTGGGTATGGAGACAACAACAGAGTGCTGAGAAGAAAGGAGTGGAGCGAGAGAGAGAGAGAGAGAGAGAGAGAGAGAGAGACAGAGAGAGAGACAGAGAGACAGAGAGAGAGAGAGAGAGGGCAAAGGGCAACAGCCAGTAGTGTTGGTAGCCATGGCCTCGCGTCCCACCCCACCGCGTATCTGAGCCCAAAACAACAAGGGGGTCCGCCGCATGCCACTGGATCTGAAGGCAGCCAAAGGGAGCACGACTAATTTCTGCACAACAATGGGCCTGGATAGGCGCCCACACAAAGGCAGGTGCTTTGAATAGCAGCAGGGCCCTTGCAGCAGGGAGCTTCTCCCTCTCCTCTCAGCTCTCTCTCTCTCTCTCTCAGCGAGGACCCTGGCTATGGCTTGCGTAACCTTTCATTTTCAACTGGGATTCCCTTTGACTTATAAAGGATGAAAATGATCTCATGAGGGGTGGGGGTGGGGGTGTGGGGGGCATAGGATGAACAGAGAGCCGGGCCTGTGGGCAAAATTCAGACCCGAGTTTCTTCTGTTATCACTGTGTCACTTATATTCTCTCTTGCTCTCTCTCTCTCTCTCTCTCTCTCTCTCTCTCTCTCTCTCTCTCTCTCTCTCTCTCTCTCTCTCTCTCTCTCTCTCTCTCTCTCTCTCTCTCTCTCTCTCTCTCTCTCTCTCTCTCTCTCTCTCTCTCTCTCTCTCTCTCTCTCTCTCTCTCTCTCTCTCTCTCTCTCTCCAGCCTTTACCACAGGCCAGAACACTACCCTGTTTTAACCCCCCCACCTCCCAACCCCCCACCCACCCAGTTTTGTTTTCCCCATCTCCAGTCTGTTTTGTGTTGTTGTTGTTATGCTCCTAAAGAGCGGTGGAGTTGTTGTGTTGCTGTCGGGCAGTCCTGTGGGCCACGTTGTGTTAAAGGCAAAGTCCCCCCCCCCCCCCCCCCAACTTAAGAGCATTCTTTCCGGGGTCACAGGGTCGGCCTACACAGATGTCTCCTGCAGACACTGAGTTGTCTAAGGGCTGCATCCCAGGGAGCAGGCATTCGTTGCACACAATGCTTCTTCTCCCCCTCATTTAGGAGAAATGTTCAAATGTTTCTTGTTGTTGTTGTTGTTGTTTTTGTCTCTCTCACTGTCTCATTGTTCATCTTTTGTGTTAAGCAGAAGTATGCGTTGTTTTTTTGTGTTTTTTTTTCCAAAGGGGGAGGATTTTTTTGGGGGGTTTTGTTTTGTTTCTAGATAATAAAAGAAAAGGGGGCTGGTTATTGCGAGATAGTGCTGTTTGCTTGTTGCTCTCCTACAGTGAAAGACTCCCCTCTTCCTTAGTTTCCTCCAATTGTTCTAATGGAGTCTTAGTCATCGTTGCCTGATGGCCAAGGGAAAGATGCCGTTTAAAAGGACTTTTTTCCTCCAATCATTGGTTGCCAGGGGAGAGAAAAAAAATGAAAACAAGTGGTAACTGTTCTGCGACACACACACACTACGCTCAGACACACACACTACGCTCACACAAAGAACCCCTTGACTAAGCAAAGGCAAAAGCCAAAAAAACATCAATCCTAAACGAACACTAAGACAATATTTGAAGTACAACATGAGCAAAACCCAGAAAGAAAGAAAAAAAAGTGTGGTAGAAAAGCGAATGTCCTTTTCCAAACGACATTTTAATAAAGCAAAAATAAAGCTTCTGCTTTGTGGATGGCGGAGCGTGTGATTGGCAGAGGGAGAGGATGGCAGCGTTCAACATGCGTATTCCGCCCCAGAACATGGGGAGAAGCTGTGTAATCGGAACAACCGTTTTAAACAGCCGGCACTGAGCTAGACCCTGGAATAGCGCGTTCTTTTTATGTCCCTCTCTCTTTTCCTCTTCTCCTCGTTTGATATGGTTTGTTTTCTTTTTCCTCCCCTCCAAACATATCCTGTATTCTGAATTGATAGCCTCTCTAAATGAATTATGGTAAATGCATAATGACGGTTTTCGAACGCTCAGCCCCCTCCAGCTAGCCGAGATGGTGCAGCTTGTTTGGCGTGTTTGGTTTTTTGTGTTTTGTTGCACATTTAGCCCCTGTGTTCCCGAAGAGAGCTCACCGCTTGGGGCATGTCAATAAGAAATTATCCTTGCTGACTAACATGGATAATACCTCCTCTGGGGTAATCAAAAATTATTAGACGCTCGCTTCCCCGTAAACATTAGAGCTCGTGGCACGAAGCGATGTCAAACGTCTCCCCCTGTGCTGCTCCCCCTACCCATTAAGCAGTCGAACAATAGTGATCAGGTGTAGAAAGAAAGCACTCTGGCTGTGTGACTACTGCACCCGCCCCGAAAAGCACCCCTCAGCTTTAAGGCTCATTAAAGCATGTACTAGAGTGGAAATCAAACTAGAAAATGAGCTTATCTCGCATAAAGCCCTCAAAAGCTTTGCATAAATGTCGAGGGATGCGTGCGTGGAAATCAGACGTAGGGAGGGAGCGGGATCCTAACACATTGCCTTTATCACCCTCCCACACTCTTGGACGACGGCGTTGGCGGCAGCGGCAGCGCGGTTTAAACCCCCCCCCCCTCCCTCCTACCTGTAGGGTACATCTGCTCCACTGAGCACCCCAAACACTCTGTGGTGTGCGCGAACCCACTGCTACAAGACCACACCACCACACTCGCTTGGCAAAGCTACGCTATATGATATATCCTCCAGGGTCTCCTGAAAGGGACTGGGCTATGAGGTTAGGCCAGGGACTAGGAGGAGAGGACGGGGGGGGGGGGGACGGGGGGGGGGGGCGGGGAGTTGAGGGATTACAGGGCCAAGGGAGACGGAAGAAAGGAGAAAGTAGAAAGAGATCAAGGCCCATTGGTCAAACACAAAGGGAAGCAGAGGGAGGAGCCCCTCTGAGTTTGGGGTTAAACCCCCAAATAAGCACACCTTAAACGGGCCTGGGTGAGCCGGCGGTCAGGAGCTTTGGAGTGGCTCTGCAGGTGTGCCTTTGACAGACATGGCCTTCACGACCCCTCGCTGAACTGGAGAAGGGGAGGCGGAATGGCCGGCCGCCGCTGCCTGTGGCATCTCCCTGTCTCTCTGTGTACCTCCTTCCTTTCTTCTGCTCGCGTAAATGTGTGAATACACGCTCACACACATAAGACACTGACCTAATCTTATACACATATATACATACAAAATGTACCCTCTCTCTCTCTCTCTCTCTCTCTCTCTCTCTCTCTCTCTCTCTCTCTCTCTCTCTCTCTCTCTCTCTCTCTCTCTCTCTCTCTCTCTCTCTCTCTCTCTCTCTCTCTCTCTCTCTCTCTCTCTCTCACACACACACACAAACACACAGCAGAGGAAAACAAATCTGGGGGGACTACAGCAATTGGATTATCACCTCTTAAGAGCGACTTCTTGGCTGACCCCCTAGGGGCGCGCCTGCTAAAACAAGAAGGAAACATTCCGGGGGAAAACGCTATCCCTTTAAAGAGCCAGAGTATTGTCATCCCTGTGTAAGCAGAGCAGCAGCAGGAGCAGCGAAGGCATTCATGGACATTCCCCTGTCCTTGGGGGGTGTGCTCTCAAATCCCTTTCAGCCATATCACATCAGAAGCAGCGCGAGTACCCTCCAGACCCCCCCACCCACCCACCCACCCACCCCCACGGCAATCAGTGATGGGACGAGGGAGTGAGACCCTTCCCCGCCGAGCGACTGCTGTCGACCCAGGGAGACTCCCTCTTTCTCCGTGTCGGGCTCCACCGACGTGAGGAGGCTCGGAGAGTCACCGCGGCGCGTACAGTTCAGTCGTGATTACTTTCCGGTCCCCCCCCCCCCTGTTTCCTCTCAGTTTTTTAATTGCGCTCCAATCCGACCCCGAGAAGCTGGTCTTCATCTGCTACTCAGCGACAGACCGCTCCAAAGAAAAGAGTGAAAAAGGAGAGAAAGAAAAATGGAGAAAGCAAGAAAAAACTTTCCCCCCAAAAAGCTTTCCCTAATGGCGCATAACAGACATTCTCCTCGGCTGCAGTCAGAATAATCTGTGTAATTTTTTCCCTATGTCAAGCAAACATTAGTGTGGACATCAGCCTGACCCAGTTAGGGAGCCTGGCTGGCTGTGGGAGCACACAGGCTTAGACTGAGCTGGGCCGAGGTCGTCCCAGGCTGGGCTGGGCTGTACTGGGCTGGGCTGAGCTGGGCTGGGCTGAGCTGGGCTGGGCTGGGCTGAGCTGGGCTGAGCTGGGCTGGGCTGAGCTGGGCTGGGCTGGGCTGGGCCGAGGGTCTGTTTATGATTGTGGACCAGAGGGAGATAGCTAGAGAGCAAGGAAAGGAGGAAGAGAGAGAATGAATGAGAGATGGGGAGAGAGAGAGAGAGAGAGAGCGAGAGAGAGAGCGAGAGAGAGAGCGAGAGAGAGAGAGAGAGAGAGAGCGCCTGAGGAACGTCTATGAACCAAAGGGAAGAGATAAGGAGAGGAGGGGAAGTGGTGCGAGCCCGGGGTGCGGAGTCGATCGACTGGGATGGGATGGTGGGGTGGGGTGGGTGGAGGGCGGGGTGATGGAGGGTGAAGGATGACGTTACTGGAAGTCCTCTGGTTGACTTACTGGATAGCATTAAGGCTACTTTTCTTTTTTTTCCTTTTGATGTGCTGCTTTTCTCTCTCTTAATCCAGAGATTCGGAGTATGTTAGACGGCGGCGAGAGGAGGAGGAGGAGGATGAGGAGGAGGAAGAGGAGGAGGAGGAGGAGGGTGGGCGAAGAGGGGGTAGCGGGAGCTGATCATTCTGTTTAATCACCTTTTGGAAGAGGGCCAGATAGTCTGCGGTGCCGGAGTGGGTGAGAGAGCAAGAGAAATAAAGGAAGTAAGGGGCAGAAGAAGAAGAAAAGAGAGAGAGAGAGAGAGAGAGAGAGAGAGAGAGAGAGAGAGAGAGAGAGAGAGAGAGATAAAGAGAGAGAAAGAGAGAGAGAGAGAGAGAGAGAGAGAGAGAGAGAGAGAGAGAGAGAGAGAGAGAGAGAGAGAGAGAGAGAGAGAGAGAGAGTGCGAGAGAGAGCAGAGAAAGAGAGAAAGAGAGAGAGAGAGAGAGAGAGAAAGAGAGAGAGAGAGAGAGAGAGAGAGAGAGAGAGTGAGAGAGAGAGAGAGAGAGAGAGAGAGAGAGAGAGAGAGAGAGAGAGAGAGAGAGAGAGAGAGAGAGAGAGGTAAGGAGAGGGTATAGAGATGGAGGGTGAACAACGCGGGTAAGACTTAGAGGGAGCAGATGAGCCTGAGAGCAGAGCCCCTTGAAACAGCATGGAGAGCTGCGCAGCGCCTATGTCTGTGTGTGCGTGTGTGTGTGTGTGTGTCTGTGTGTGAGAGGGAGAGTGCTGTACGTGTGTATTAGGGTGTGTTTGAGAGAGAGTGAGGCCCTGTTCCCGTAAATGCCTTTGAATGCTGAATCCAGCAAGAAATCTGTTCTCAGAGCGGAGCGAGCAATCCATTTTAAAACTATGTGCATTAACTATACTTTTCCCCATAGATTAAGCACTTGGCATGAATAATTTAGCCACTCTTATGCTAATGGGATCATGAAAGTATCCCCTCAGTACTGTGTTTTCTCCCCCTCCAGAGCAACTATTCTCAGCTTTCAACAATGGCCCTGGCGTGGCGCCCCTTCCCAACAAGCCCAGAGACACCGATACTGTTTTCACAACAGACACACAGACACCTGGCCACGCACAGAGGACGTGTAGTGACATGGCAAAATGACTGACTGTGTAAAAAAGAACCCCCCCACACACACACACTGCCAGGAAGCAGTAGTGTTTTCGTTGGGGAAGGTTGTTGCTCACCGTTGTTTCTGAATGGTCTGTTTCGTGGTTTCCCGAACAAAACATGTTTTTAACTAGTAAAAGTATGGAGATTGTAGCGGTATACCGCCTCTGTTCATTGGCGGACAGGGAAAAGGAAAAGGCCAGGGAAAGCCACAGGCGTAGGACACGTCGCGTTAGCTCCTAATCGATTGTTAACGTGATCGTTGTTGTCGTCAAAGTGATTGGGTTAGCAAAGGGGCCGGCACCTCTTCTTAAACCGTCCCGGTTGTGTCACTCTCTCTCTCTTCCTCCGTTTCCCTCTCTCCCTCTCTCCCTCTCTTTTTCATCCCCTCCCTCTCTCACTGGCCTCTGGTTTGTTTTGATAGAAGGGGAGATGCCCTGTGTGTTTATGTGTTTCTTTCTCTTTCGGTGGAGGATGCACACACACACACACACACACACACACACACACACACACAGACACACACACACACACACACACACACCCTTGTTGCTTTAGCGGTGTTTTGTGGTGAGGTAGGGGCACTGTGTAAAAATTATCAGTGCTGCAGCAGCTGGGAGGGAGAGCCATGAAACAGCAGGGCCTGGGCCCGCTTTATTGTTTATCTGTTGTTTATGGGCCAGTATTCAGCTTTAATTACTCCTCTAAATTAAACTCTAACAGGCACTCAGACCCAGCCAGCACTCTCTCTCACACACACACACACACACACACACACACACACACACACACGCGCGCACACACGCACACACACGCACACACACGCGCTTCAGTGATTTTACTCTGGGGCAGGAGTGGGCCACGGAAACGCAACAAGGCTTCCATCTTGCCTTTTTGCTGGGACCTTGGTTTCCTCTCTCTTGTGGTTAGATTTTTTCTGTCTCTCTCTCTCTTTCTCTCTCTCTCTCTCTCGCTCTCTCTCTCTATCTCTCTCCCCTGCCTCACCATTTTCAGGCATCTCTTCAAACTCCAAGTGTAGCTCTATCCAAACTCTTTGAACTAAAAAAAAAAAGAAGCAAAGCAAAGCCAAAGGTCCGGAAACGTCTAGATTCAACAGGCCGTGTTCGCGCTGGGGCTTTTGGGGTTGGAGCAGGGAGTCGAGTCCCCACCAGGAATGACCCCCCTCTGGTGAGCTCAACCACAAAGGCCCTGCCTGCCTGCCGAGAGGGGCCCCCGGCCGGGCCTCGATGAGTTGTGCACACTCCACACACACACACACTCACACACACACACACACTCTGCACACGCACACACACACACACTCTGCACACACTCCGTACACATACACACACATACTCCGCACATACACCCACACAAACACACACATACATACAGTATATACACACACACACACACACACAAACACACATACATATATATATATATACACACACACACACACGAATCCAGACATACACACAGAGCAGCGCACCACCATCCAGCCCAGCATGCTCCCTCCGAGGAGAACACTCAGTCTCTCTTACTCCTCCACTCTCTCCCTCCCTCAACCTCCCTGGGGAGTCTGTCTTTCCGCAAAGCATGGGGGATTGTTCAATTGCTGAGAAAATGTACAAAACGCTTTCTCCTCTCCTCTGTTGAGCCCTCTCGCGAGCCAAAGAAGAGGGAATCGTATGGGGAAGGGCCCTTGGCTTGCCACTCAAGATGTCAACACGGATTTGGTTTACATGCATAGCTAATAATTACAGGAGCGGACAAAAGCTATGGCACTTAGTGAGGGAGGTTGGCTACCTTGTTGAATCAGTATTACAGTAAGTGCGTCACTGAACTCTCTCGAGTGTCTTTGATTCAGTGTAGTGTTTGATGTGGCTATAAGGTGTGGACTACTTCTTCACTTGGAGCGCACAGAACACATTTGTGGCTGTTGAACTGATTATTAGAGACACCTGCTTGACAACGGGTTCTGTGCTATCTACAGAAATCCACAGTATCTCTCACACTGCGGATGTTTCTAATGTTCATGGATCAGTGTGGTTGGATCAGCACCAAGAAACTGCTAGTCAAAGTGTGCACATGAAGATGCCAAAGACTTTTTTTACAATTGTGAGCTCCGAAAAAAACTCACCTTAAAAAACATACAGCACCCTTTCCTTGTGTTGTGCTTCCTGCTTATCAAGCTGGAAACAGGTAGTAAAATTCAGAGTCAGTATGTCAGAGAGCAGAATTTGCCCTGAAGGTGATAATTCAAATTTTCATTTTATTAGATTTTTTCTTGTGTGTGTGTGGGGGGGGGGGGAGGGGGGGGGGGTAGAAATCCTAAGGAAAAGGGGAAACAGCTATTAAATTCAAGGGGTATCTCAGGTGAAGAGGGGGGTGGGGTAGGGATGATGGTTAGAATTATGCCTGTGAGAAGCACTGAAACCCTCTCATATGTGTCAGAACTGTAACTGGCAATCTCTCCTGACAGCTATGAGCATGCCTTCTCCCTGTTTTACTGCTCCGCGATAAATTACTCCTTTTCGAAGAGGGCTCTCCGCAAATATCTTTCTCGCTGCTTAAATTGTTTTCTGGCACAGGTTCAGGGTGCTGCTCGGCTGCCGCCACACAAGCTCCGAGGTTGTGGATGTAGGATTTGTTTTGTTTCGCTCCCGGCGCCCAGGTCCGGACCCGTTTGAACCGCAGTGCAGCGCCAGCGCCGGTCGGTGTGTGTTCCGGAGGGAGAGGTGTGTGAGCGCGAGCTGGTGTCGGCTGCTGCTCGGCTGTCGGAGAGGAGTGGCAGACTGTCGAGGTCACGGCTTCATTAACATACGAGACGGAAAAAAAAAAACAGCGGGAGCCCCTTCGCCAACTCGTGTGCCTCTGTGAGAGCTCCTCGGTGGAGCCACATTGGGCACTCACACCATAGGAAGCGATTGAATCATATCAGGAGTTCTCGCTAAAAAACAATGGGCCTCGGAGAGAGATTGTGGGGGTTTATGCTTGTTTTCTGACCTGTGTTTATCGCCCCTGAGAAGGCTAGGACCACACTTGTCCTTCCTCTGCCCTCCCCCTGGCTCTCTGCGCCTCTCCTTTCCCTCCAGCTTCCCCTGATCCCCCACCCTCACCCCTTTTAACAGGGGCCAAGCTGTAAAAGAGCCCATTACCCAAGTGAAGCACACGCTTTTTTCCCCTCTCTCTCTCTCTCTCTCTCTCTCTCTCTCTCTCTCTCTCTCTCTCTCTCTCTCTCTCTCTCTCTCTCTCTCTCTCTCTCTCTCTCTCTCTCTCTCTCTCTCTCTCTCTCTCTCTCTCTCTCTCTCTCTCTCTCTCTCTCTCTCT
>JAPMUY010003499.1:160000-235000 GCA_026901105.3 Galaxias olidus
AAAAGGTGGAGCAAAACTCCCGGCGTGCGGGGACGTAATGTATATAGTTCGGGATCGAGACCCAGGGCACTTAGAATTGGCTGTTGTTGTTCTAAGTGAAGAAAATGACTGGGTTCCACTTCCTCCTGGAGAAACACCCACCGGCAACGAGACGGGACTGAAAAATTCTCATCCTTGCTTTCGCTCTTTCACTGTCTTTTCTGACCGCTCTCTCCCTCTTTCTTTCTCTCTCTCTCTCTCTCTCTCTCTCTCTCTGTCTCTCTTTCACTTTCTCTTTCTAGCTCTCAGCATTTCTCTTTCTCACACTATCTCTTTCATTCTCTCTCTTCCGCCCCCCTTTCTCTCTCTCTCTCTCTCTCTCTCTTTCCCCCTCTCCACACTACAAAAATACTGTCTGATGGCCAGCTAGGCCACAGATTGGACTTAATGTAACGTCTGAATCGATAGGACTTAATTTAGCTATCATTGCAGGGTAATCTGTCATTTTGAATGTCTCTTGCACTAAATGAAATTCAGAAAAACGTCTCAGCTAATGGTGTTAAAGGGACTGATATTTTGCAGTGATTTGCTAGCCCGGAGGTTGCATGGAGGTGGTATTCAAAGCAGTCTCCATTGGCTTCTTTAGTGCAGGGCAAAGAACTGCAGTGCTTTATGGAGCCTAAAGCACCTTTGGTACCTAAACATTACTGTTCTCTGACTGAGATGGTGAGCTGGGTTTGGGCCAAGTATGTAGTACGTTGTCCATAAATATGGCACAGTCCTTATTCATAACCATGTGTGCACAGCATGACATCAAATATCACAACACTGCCGTTAACTTTCCACACTCAACAAGGCGACCCAGGCAACAGCTTCTCCTGCTCTCCTTTGAATAATTTAGTGGGCCTTTCTGAGCTATGAAGGGTGCTCATCAGACACCAAGCCTCTGGAAAACAAACACACACAGAGGCAACAGTGACACACACACACACACACACACACACACACACACATTGTGTTATGACCCCTCTGGGTCCATTAAAGTTGTAAAATTAAATCCTGTCATCCAAACGGTCTTCCTCAATCTAAGCCAGGAGTTCTCTAAATAGCAAAGAAGAAGGGAAAAGAGGAAAAAGCCTTTGGCCCACGTGACTATTCCCTGAAGCCGGGCATAATTAGGAGTCAAACATGGTTCACTCCATGCTCTTCTCTAATTGTGTTAAAGAGCACTGTTACCAGGAGGAGGAGGAGAGTGCCAGTGAGCAAATACACGTACACACACACACACACACACACACACACACACACACGCACAAACACGCACACAAACACACACAGACGCACACAGACAGACGTACGCACACAAACATGCCGAGCACAATAGGACTAGATGGAAAAATAAGATACAAGGGCAGCCTGGTCTCCAGGGGAAGCCTTTTCTATTTGTTGGGGTTAGCGCCTGGCGGCTGATAATGCACGGTGTAATTAATATAACAGTGAGCCGCCAGTGAGGACACGCGAGGAAAGGCTTGTAGTACACAGGAGGACAAGAGAGTGGCGTCTCGTCTGCTGCCCCTGTCCTCCGTTTCTCATTTACACACACACACCTGCCGGGGCCCTCAAAGGCACAATCTCCCTCCTCTTTCACAGCCCCCCCCCCCCTACGTCCCAAGGAATTTCTAAGTCAAATTGATTTCGAGGCATCATTGAATTGTGTTCAAATTTCCCAGGAACGTAGAGAGAGAGGGGAGGAGGAGGATGGGGGATAAGGAGGGGGAGGAGGGGCAGCTGTAGAGAATGTGTGCATTGTGTGGCAGGTGGAGGACAGCGGTACTGCGTGCTGTGTGCTCCTGCACTGCTGTGCGGAGAGAGAGCCAGAAACAGCTCCAGGGATCCTGATCCCAACATGTCCCGAACTGCTGACAAGCCAGAAACATACAGGATCATCCATCACACCCCGGCTGACATTTCAAGACACATCTTGCCGCAATGCATAGGCGGTTAAGACTCCCTGCACATTTTTGCTAAATTTAACACGTAATTACACAGCCGGGCCAGAAAAAAAAAGATGTTACAGTGAAGAGGCTCCTCTTTTCATTGACTAAGTGCTTGCAACACCCGCGATTATCTAGAAAAACCGACTGGGACATTAATTAAGCATCTAATAATTCACCACTGCGCGCTTCAGGAGACGGGATGGGGCGACTGACTGTTACTTGGTTGGGGCTTATCTTCAGGGCAAAATAAGTCACCTTTTCTTCACTGAATGGCATGTTACAAGGACAATCATTTTATCGGAAACACCGAAGCACAACTGGATGTCACGCACGCGACGTTTCATGATTGATAGTGCTACAACACATACGTAAACATAAAACCACAACTCAGCTACTTATTACAGTTACAGCTACTTATATAGTCAATAGAGAAGAAAACCGCAAAACACAGTGTAGGTAGTACCAATGGCAACTAATTCTGAAGGATGTGTGTGTGTATGTGTGTGTGTGTGTGTGTGTGGATTCCACCAGTGAGTGCAGAGTCGCTCCCTCTCTCTCCCTCTAGTTGTTCTGAATGCTGATGATTATGTATGCCTGCCAGCATGCTCGTGCCCCCGAACTCTAATCAAATAGGAAATGTACAGCTTGACTGCCCACAATCTCAAAACAATAGTCTGGAGCAGACAGTGTATTCTCAACTTAACACTACTTTGATGAAAAAAAAAGGAGGGGGGGGGGGGGCAAAAACAAAGTCACGGGTGGAGCTATAGTTGAACTGGATGCCTCCATCACAGAGAAGGTATTCTGCGCCTGGTCTGCTCTCTGGCCCTTAAAGGCTGGCCGCACGCAGACTCTGGGAGGCAGAGCACACGGCTGTGACAGTGTGTGTACACTACGCCAAAGAAGCAGGGCGACGGAGACGGTTTCAGAGCTCCCATCTCCAACGATAAACACAGAGAAATCACTGTGTACTCAAGGTGCTCTATTGGTCTGAACCGGGGTGACATCATTACATCTGACCAATGGCTTTCTGTGGCCTGGGCCTGTGTTGAAGAATCGAATGTAAACAGAAGTGTTTTCACTCCGGCTGTGCAAAGCCAAGATAACCTACACATAACCTCTCTTTGTGGGAACCACTCAAACACTAGTCCCTGTGGAATCTCCATGGTGTTAGAAATGAGAAAAAAAAATGAAAAAATAAAACGGTATGGAATGATTCCATAGCGATTTGAGAACTATACACAAAGTCACAAAATGGTTTCACTATAGCACAGCGCATTAGCATGGGAAAAGGAAAGCTCCATCTGCTAATTTGTACAGCTTGATTGAAAAAGCTGTACAATAGTATGAGAAAGACACAAAGGCAAATTCATTAGACCAGATAATATTCAGCAACCATTAATTCTATTCACCTCGCTAATTGGATGTAGCACAGAAAAGACTGTAATGTAATTTCATTAATTAAAAGACAAGCGACGAGCAACACACACGACAACGATCACTTGTGCAGATCCAAAGCAGCCCCCTTGCATTCTCATTTCATGTGTAGCATAACCCAATTATTTTTTCACTTTTTTTCTTGCAAAGGAATGGGAGATTTGGAATGGGGGATGTGGTGGGGGTGGGGGGGGGGGGGGGGTGGATTAGATGCTAGGGGTGGGTTTGGGGGGTTAGTGTATAGTCACAGGAAGCAAATGTAAGATCAACAGTGCCACTCAGGCCTCATCCCTTCTGACAATACTATAATCCAGCGGTCTCTGAAACAATGCAGCATTCGAGTGTAAATACAACTCTGCTTTATACAGTCCATGGCCAGGTAAAGGGAAAGGAGACACACAGAGACTAAGCTCAACGGCCTGTCGACATCCTTTGCAGTCCAGAGCCTCATCATCTCCACCAAACCCAACTTTTACCAAATGAGATGTAGCCCCAGGCTATATATTAAAAATGCATATCAAAGCAAAGAAAAATGGACGTGAGAGATTCTAACTAAATAAATTAGCATATCTAACTATCATATTGCCTTACTCTTTCCAGCTGGAGGAAATGGTTGAAATTTATATTAAAAAAGAACCAAAAATAAATAATAAAGTAAAGTGGATTATTTACACATATATCTGCACTTGTAGCCGTTAGGGAATATGCAATTGTATTTTTTTTCCACACTGCTTAATAATTATAGAATTTGGGGATTTAAAGCTCAGCACTACAATTAGATAAATTTGAAATCATTCAATGACCTATACCTACATATGCAAACAATAAGATCTAGCATGATTTCCTCCTATAATCAGGATAATGCACATTGTTTAAGTAGCAGTCAGCACATGATAATCATATTTGCACAGGACTATCATCTGAATGCATGGCCTTTATTTGAAAACACACACACAACGCTCAAGTTAAGGACAGATTTAACACAGCAGACAAAGCTAAAATGTCTTGTTTACTATGGTCATAGCTCAGCACAGCAATAAGGTGTATTAAAAATCACTGCTTCTGCCTCAATGGAGCAAAATAGATGTATCCACACACGAAAAGATTAAATTAACCCAACATAAACGGCTTCTCATATCCAAATGGGTTTACCCTGATTTGCTATATTAGCATATTTAATTTGCTAATTATAAAAATAATATTTTTCACAAGTGACCTAGCCGATGACAATGCTTGGGTCTGGGTAGTACAGGGAACATTGAAATTGGCTTCATTAACAACCATCTGCCATTAAACTAAACAGCCTAGTTTATCTGATCTCTTCAGCGTAAACAACAGCATGCCTCATATCTACACTTATGATAGAGACAAGCTGCACAATATTGTCATTTGACCGTCTCTGGTCCCCACATAGACATGTTGGGGTTAATTGTGTTTTAATTCACCTTGTACACTGTCCTCCGAGCCGCTCTGTAAATGCGGTGAGTATTCAAAGGAAGCGGCCGCTATTAGGCCTATAGCCAGACCCAACAGATGCATCACAGTGACTTTACATAACACTTAAATCTGCTTTAATTCCTAATAGGCTTGCACTCGTGCTGCTGATACATTAACCAGCCACTCTGTCGCGATAGTTGCTCACTTATTTCATAGTAAAGAAATGTGCACATTATGTCTCAACAGACAGACATTTCCAAAAAATCTATTGATAAAAATAAAAGAAGCTTTTTGAGTCTCAGTTATTTAAACACACAAAAAAGCAATGAATCAATCGTCAAATGTGGTGCATATAACTGAAGCACACGGAAAGACACAGAAGTGGGGTACTCCAGAAAAAACCACATGGCGATCAATATGGATAAAATTAAACACTGTAACATCGATGGCAAGTAACGTTATTGTCGAAGATATAAACGGTCTAACCATCCTATTCAAAAACCTTGATGGTAATACTATTGCCATTAGCAGTACTCGGCCACCACTTTCTCTTCCTCTACAGCAAAACACACAAATTCATGCTAAAGCCATTGCTCCACCTTTCACAGTTCTGAAATTAAGATCTTTCTTTTTAAATATTTGCCTCCAGCTAAAGCTTATTGGGTGATACCCCTGCTTTAACTTTAAACCTGTGCAACAGATAATCTCTTCACGTTTTACGTGCAACAATCCATAAAGTGCGACGGTAATGTCCAAACACACACACAGATTATACACGCTTGAATAGCCCTAATCAAAAGACTAGAACAATAACCTAATCCATCAAATTACTTTTAGCTTCCGAATTTAAATTTCGATTTATACATTTTCTAAGAAGCAGTATCCAATCTTTGTCATATACAAAGGCCAAAATACAGAGTAAACACAAGTTGAAGTCACGTCAAATCTTGAACAACTTAGATACAAAACAAAGTAATTTTCTATTAATCGTATCATCTAGCGATAGCCACGGAGCAAATATTTCACAACATAATCCTACTGTGCAGCATTGCCAACCAAACACAATCATGGAGAAATTATTTAGGTTACTTACGTGATCGGCTAAATTAGTCGAAGATCCTGAGAGTTCTTCATGGTCTGATTTTGAGCTTCCATCCCGTTCATCAATAACTAGATCTATTGGCATTTTTCCTTTCAAACAACTGATGTACCGGTGGCAAAAATTGTCGCAGAGCTCGTGCACCTTAAACAGAAGGAAAAAAATTAGGATAGGAAAACTGTACAGGCAGTTAAATAAGTGGCTGACTATGATTACAGGGAAGTATCGGCTAAGGCAAGGAAACAATAGTGAAATTGTTGCAGCGCTTATTATTCTCTTGAGACTTGAGCAACAAGTTGAACGGCAAAAATAAACAGCGTGGCGTAAACTCATCAGATAATGACTTTAAAGAAACTAAATATCTAGATCAATAAAGGTGTGCAAATTGCTCAGTGCAATGGCAAGTTGTTTCAGTACAAAACATGTTTCAATTAATAGTTAAAGTAAGCATAAACTATGTTTTGTGTATATGCTCAAACTTTGCATTGAAATAAACGATCATCTTTGTGGCCATATAATTTAGTTTTACAAACAATTAATATATCGATTTTGAATTACTTATATGTCACATTAGTGAATGTGTGTATAAAAAAATACGTAGTAGTATTTTGGGAATAACTATCAGTTCAAATTAACCAGTCAATATAACAACGCAAGAGAAAAATACATTAGGCTATCTTAATAGTGCCTACCTTTTCTAATTCCAGAAGGTGAAATCGTAATACTTGTATGGCTTGTATCATCTGGGGGAAAAATATATATATACATATATATAAATAAATAAAACTAAGGTTATATAAGTGAATAAATCATATGAGATAATTATCGATAGGTTAATATATATTTGTAGGTTACAGTTTTAAAAAAATCATAAATACGTCGGCACATCTGTTACACAATTTTAGGGATAATAGAGTAGCCTAATTCAACGATATTCACAGCAGTGCGTACAATTACATAGACATGTAATTGTTTGCTTTTTGGAAGATGGGTATAGCTAACCTTTATCAAACAATGAAATTAGAGAAGACATAGCCTATTAGGTCAATCCTGTCAATTGTGTCTTATAACGACTGAACTATTACAGCGGCAAATTTGGCAACATTGCTCCAAATGACTGACCAGAGCGTAATAGGGCTGAGTTCACCCGCCGAGAAACCCCAAAGCTTATCCCTAATCAGAGGTTTCCCTCCCGGCCTCCTATAGGTAGCATGATACGGTGCCACTCGAGACCCCTCAGAGCTTGCCCTTGTTCACTTCAAAGAAACCTTTCTAGCAACTGTGTAGTGCTTTTTTTTGTCAAATCCTCACTTATTTACTTAACCATGCCGAGAGCAAAGAAAATAAAGTGTGTATTGAAACAAGGCAAAGTTTATTACAGCGCCAACGGGAATTGACGTAAAATTAAGATGGAACATGGCTTACCAAATTGTCCAACTCTGGATTTGATGAAAATAAAGGTTTTTCTGCTCGAACCTACAATACATAAAAGTCAGGAATTAATTATGATCTAATTCAGTAATATAGGGTAGGCCCTATAGTCAATGTATTATGTTGATACTGATATAAACCCCATTGATTAAAAAAATAAATATAGATTTTTTTTTATGCACATGCTTGTGTATTGATTCCAGTCGTATCAACGCTGAAAGCTGAAAAATACTTTTCTCTCATAACTTTTTTTTTTTTTTTTAATAGCGGGGCGACGTTTCCAATGTGCGTCCTAAATTCTTCAATTGGCCCTGTTCAAGATTCGCTTCTTTGAAATTATATTTAAAGTGACCTGTTTGGCAAAGACTGCAATGTCCTCGTTGAAAGAGTCTGAAGAGCAGACATCGCCGCCTGCTACCCCGGGCTCCCTCGGAGTGCACGTCGCCAGCTCACACTTCTCAAAAACCAGTGCGAGCAGGGGGAATAAAGGGTGACTGCAAGAAGGGAAACACAGCCTGAACACAAGCCGCTAGCGACTAACAAAGCGAATCCACTGAATTATTGCTTTAAAACAGTAAAATCTTTAACAAAAGCATTGATCATTATTTGTGAGGAATTTGATTACTGCTTTGTATAAAAGGTTTGGTTCCATTAAGTATTGGAAATGTGTTAGTTCCTATAGTACTGTTGTTTTAGTAGAACCAGGAACCACTTTGAAAGTCCTATCTAACAAAAAGGATTCACGAACAGGGCGTTGTAATTTACTGTTAACGTATTGATGGTTAGCAAAACTAGATATATTTTTCAAAAGTTGAATGTATAATTTAAATATTTCAGTAAAAAAAAAAAATACAAAAACCGGTTACGGAGTTTACTACCTTGCAGATAAAGTAGCGTCTCTGGATAATAAAACGTTAACTAAAACGTTCCGTACAAAGTTGTAACATTGTCGAGTCAATAATGGTATTAATCATTCACACTATGCTAAATTGTAGAAGTGGTATATTAAGTTTGTAAGCTATTATAAAATTATAAAATGTCCTGTCATGTGTTTTTCTAAATAAAATCTAAAAACAGACATACACTTCACTGTAATAATATATTAGTATTTCCATAAAGGATTGAAACAAGTAAAACAAAAGCAGGTTTTACTACAAGTGATACCTACTACAACTCATAAAACAGACAACTATTTAACTATGTAATAGCCAACCTACCCATAAATTTGATCTTTATCCCTCTTTAAAACATCGTTGACAGCGGAGCCCATGCTTGTGGGCATAACGTTCGGGTGTGCATGAGCACCATAATGCTGGCTTGCGTGGAGCGGCGGTCCATGGTTCAAGTGATGGACTTGGGGAAGCGGCCGGGGAGCATGCGGGTCTCCGTACATAGACGCAGGGACTCCGACTCCGTCCATCCCACCATAATGGGCAAGCTCATCGTACTGGAATAAAACAAGAGCAAAGTTAAAGTGAGCCCGGTTCTTTTGCCAAAAAGTTGCCAAAATGCACAAAATGTCTAATTTTATTAGTCTGTAGCCCACGTTAGACTACTACGAGTCCTGTAATATAACATCGAAAGAACATAACCTCATGCAATCCTCGTTGCATTGGTCTAAAAGGCATCTACTGCTGCTAAACTATCAAGTGAAAACATTAATGAGGTTTGTCATTACCAAAAACATTGTGAACTTAGGCTAAGTATTCCCGAAGCAGAGTTAGGCTACTTTAGTAGAACACCGAACTAGTTATGAGTTCCCTCTTAAACTGTTCCACGGATGTGGTAGAGACGGTCGTTTATGCAGAGGCTGTCACTCTGTTTGGAAAGTAAAGGTAGGCTACTGCAAAAATAAACCGGCTTAGTTATGAATACTTTGTAAATAAGCCGCAACTGACAAGAGCATAGCGATATGGCGGCCCTCCTATAGTGGAGTTGTATAGGTAAGTGTGTGAGATTTAAAACCTACCCTTTGCGCCATCAGGCTGCGCTCCAATAAACTCCTAGATGTGTCGTATATTTAATATCCCAGTCCGGTTAGAAAGTGATTTAGTGGTAAGTTTCCGTTTTCGACCAACTTTGTGAAATCTCCTATTCTCCAATGTGTTTTAGTTGAAGCAGAAGCATCAGGAGGAGTTTTGCAATTTTTCTTGTTTTCCTCCCCGAAAAGAAAAAAAATACCAAACTGAAGGTTACAATCGGCCCATCAACAACCTGCATGTAACTAAACTGTCGTGTCTCATGGCTTTTTGCCACTCCAGCTGTCAATCAAAGCCAGAGGTTGTCAAGGTAATGAATGAATGATGGTTGGTGATGATGTTCAAGAGAGGATGAATCTTTTTAGCCCGTTTGCATCCAGCAACTCCTCGTCTCCTTTATGCCTCCGGATCGCTATCTTGTTTTATTATTACTGTAAAAAAAAAAAAAAGAAAAAAAAAGAAAACAGAAGAAATTAAGAGATTGCAATTCAGATCTTTCCTTTCCCCTGTAGGTATTTCGTCTATCTCGCGGTCTGAGATGAGTGAGTGTCAGCGAGTGTTGGCAGGTTGGCTGCTAGCTTGCTTATAGAACAGAGTCAGTTCGCTGCGCTGATCGGTGGGCGAATGAAATGACGGATCCCGGAAGTAGCGGTGGCCATAGCCAGTCCTACAACAGCTAGAGAAAGAGAGGAGAGACCAAATCCTGTGATATGCAGAGTATGCACGAGGACGGCTTCAACTCTACGCGGGGGAAGCCATACAACACGGCTTCTCCTCCCAGTCAATTATTTTCGCCGATATAAGTCCAACGACAAGTTAAAAAAGCGTTGTGTTAGGAGGCTTTCAGTGAAGGTTTTAAATTCAGACTTAAAAAAAAAGAAGTAAATGCGTTGGACTAAATTGCTAACTGAAGGATTTACGCATGACAACTTTTACACAAGAGACACATTTACTACAACAACAAAAAACTACTTCTATTCAAAAAAGAAAGTAGGCTATTCATAATCATAACTAGACTCAAACAAAACACGAACGCATGAACAAACATCCAAACTGAAAGGAACATGGTATAGTCTATCTGATTCGTTTCGAATTAGTGTGCATGCCGCTTACTCTTTATCTTTTTTTGTGGTTGTAGTTGGTGTGCCTGTATGTAATATCTAAATAATACCTTCTAATCTCACTGCTAATTATGTACTTGTCTGTTGATAAAATGAAACGATATGGCGCACCCCTCTCAGCATAGAATGAACTTTTCCAAAGAGAAAAAGCTTTTGTGGAGAAAGTAATTTTGTATGTTTCTTTCGTCCAATCCCCTCTCTTGTTAGAAATCCTTGCCTTACCTCAGAGTAGTCAATTATCAAAGCACCCAAGATCATCAATCATGTGAGGAGATTGAAGTTTAGAGGAGGAGCAACGCTCCGGCCATCGATTGCAGTGAAACCCTTTTTTCTCTGAGCCTCGGCTCTTTTGCGCACAAACAGTAGCAGGCCATCTATCCCCTTTTAATATTTAGCTCCATCAATGATTATATATAATATAGCGCAAATGGCATCACCGGTGTATTGATAGGTTTTCACATAAATGGCTTTATGTTTTGGGATAATTTTTTGTTGTGAGAATTAACCATTCATTGGTTGGAATGAGATATATTTTAGCCCATTCGCGGGCACAGGGTTGGATAGTTCTAGCTGGAAGGTCAATAAACTCCCAACAAACGAATAAGCCATGTGGTTTCTTGGTTTGAGAATAGGAATAGCAAATAATAAGATTTAATAAATGATGCACCGTGACAACAGTTATGTTGTTGGCATAAGGGGGTGGGAAGCCCGGCAAGAAAAAGTAGTAGCCTACTGCAGGGTTGACAAACGGCTGTGTGGACATTTCAACGTGCAATTGCCCGAGAAGGAACTTCAGATCTCTGCGCAGAGCGCCATAGCACCCATCGTCTCTAAATCCCTCGCTTTCCAACCGCTGTTACGTAGCCTACAGTACAGAAGTCCGACCGCCTCATCTATCGAAGACTTGCCTTTTCACGACCTACTGCCTGAATCATATTTTCGTTTACTTTTACTCGTTCACAAACACTTTCTTTTTCTTTTTTTTCTTCTGGACAAAAACGGTAAGTAAATAGAGACCTTGTCGCGGTCAATTCTAAACGCAATCCACTTTTTTAAATGCTATTGTTGAAAGTTTATCTGTCACATTGTTCTGCGTAGTGCTGTTCAGGCTATTGTTTATGTCCAAGGATTAAGGATTTAAAAGCCGTTCTTCCCATTACAGCAACCTAATGTGCATATTGTGTGCGTTTTTGCTTTAATATTAGATACGTACTTTGGTTGAATGGGAGTGATCTAAACATTCATAGCGCGTTTGAAAATTGCACCAGCTAATTATGCGTATCCAATACCACCTCCTAAATTAGTGCCGCACTTTTTCATAATAAAAGTTTTCATGGGTGCATACATAGCGAGCTTCCTTTTCTAAATAATTATTTTATTACAATTAATGATGGTTGATATATAATTTTGTATGTTAAAAAGTAACAATACGCCTACTATAAACGACATAACAATAATTCTCCAAAGTTTGAAAAGTTTTTTAGCCAAAGCATTTTTTTTCTGCAAACCTTTATTAGTCATCTTCCGTCGGATTTATATGATATCTTTTTTTTACATCTCCTCGACATAAAATATTTCCTTGCTTTTTAATACAGACTACTTGCACAACCAAACGTATAAGTGTTCTATTTAATTGACAATTGGCCATGTTGTACTGCATTTCCTATCCAGTGAGGGGCTTCTCTATTTTGACCATTTTTAAGAAGACACACGACTCATACATTTGAAGAAAATCTGTGTTCAAAACGAGTAACTCTGTCAACGTGCGGATCTTTCCCTTCTGCAGAGGATGGCATTAACAGGCGGTAAAATTTCATCTGGTGGTGTCAAATTGAGGTCAGTTTAGGGTTAAAGCTCTCGGTGTCCGTGTGGGACATGGCCAGCTGCGTTTGGATTCATTAGGGGGCAGAGGATCCATTTCAAGGAAAACACTACTGAGACAATCACGAGGCTAGATCCACTCTGTGCTACATCCTCAAGGTGCATCTATAACAAAGTCAGTCTTAGAACTTCCATTTCAAAACAGACACTCTGTACACTTGGCAGGATTAGACTCGTGAGCTTGGTTTGACTCTCAATCGTTTTTCTCATGCCTATTATTTGATATGGATAAATGTATTGTCAATTTAATTCCCTCAAAAAGGTCACTGATACGAATCGGTGTTTAAATCCTCTTAGTGACCCTAAATACTTCTGTAGAAACAATCAGTGCCTAACCACAGGAACAAATAACATGGTCCTAATCTTGTTTGTAACTTTGTTTTTCGTTTTGCCCTCCTCAGCATTCAAGATTATGTAAATAAGCAAAGCTAATATAGGAAAAGCTCACATCAGATAGACTATTGTAAGGGCTCAGCAAAATATAATACCCATTCATTTGAGTGGCTTTCATCTCAATGCAAATAGATTTGAGATTTTGATGTCCTTTTGGGTTGCAAAATTAGATTTTTTTTTTTATAAATCTGTATTACTAAACTGCAGTGGCATGTGCCATATTAACAACCAGTGTAAGAGTCCAATTTGCGTAATTCGTACACATTTAAAAATTATTTATATTTATCTATATTCGTTGTATTTCCTCAAAGTTTTACTTGTGCAGGATGCATTACCTCACACGTCTGAACTCTTTTTGACCCCAGCGTGAAATGTGACTAGGGTCTCAGAAAGTGGAGTGAGCAACTCAAATACTTGTAAAAGTTTCGCGACTAACTGTAAATTCTTCTGCTCCAAAGCCCTATTTTCCCCTCCACCGATTCTCATAGTCTGGTGTTGGAGGGTTAGTAAAAGGGGGGCAGCAACACGAAATGTAACTGTGGCTTTTCCTTCAATAGCCTATCTGTGCGATCAGTCTCAGAGACTCAACGTCCCTAATCCGTAAAATATGCAGCCTTCTAGCGACACCTAGCGGATTAAGAACATTCCAAATGTTTAAATCTGCCATTGCGGTCATTTCAACGGCGTTAGACCGGTTTTATCAAACATATGAAAAATATTGTTTTTGGTATGTTACAAAAATCTAGAAAATTAGACCTTATTAAATTGACTTGAATTATTAATTATTTTATAAAACACCCACATATAAATAATAATGTTTTTTTTTGTTTTGTGTGTTTAGGCCTGTTTTATATTTTATTATATTAGAATGCTTGTAGGCTAAATAATTTTTGATCAACATATGTCGAGCTCTTAAGAAAAAAAAACTCTTGCTGTAAAAATGTGTTTTTATAATATCGAAGCTTTAGTGCATAGTACACTATATATACAAAAAAAAACTTGATTCATGAAAGTAAAGGCCTATAAATAATGAAAGTCCTTATTGATCGTTACACTTCAATGTAAATTCCTTTAGCCAATAAAAAAAGTTAAACCTGCTAGTTTATGCAGTTGTGTCAATTGAATTAAAATGCATACATGTAAAAGCAAATGATTACCGTTGTAATAATTAATATTGTAAACAATTGTTATTTTCTTAATAGCTTACAAAAGTGACCAACTAAACTAACTAAACGAAAAATATAGTTACAAATATTAAGGATGCAATTAATGTAGGCCATTTAAAAATATTTTAGAATTACACATTTTACATCATTTAAATGATTTTCTTATGGGTTAAGGCATGCATTTTGAATTACATGCTATTTCTTAAAATCATCACTCTTTAGGTTTATTATTGTATTATTTACACGCCATCGTGTAAAATCCTATAGTTTTAGTACCATCAAACCGCCTATATAGACTTTTACACAATATAAAAAATATGAATCCGTTGATATCTCCAAAACGAATATTTAAAGAAATCGTTAAATGTATGTGGAAAAACATTTGTTCCACAGTATAGGCTACCACAGAGGCAAGCAGGGATTCTCCTTGCCGAAAGCCAGTGACCGTTAACACCGTTTCAGCAGGTCAATGGTGAGATTAGAGACCACGCGAGTGGAGGACGACTGTTCTATATGCACCAAATGCTGATTTAATGAGCTTGCATTGGGTATTTCTCTTAAAATGTCTATAGGACAGGCCTTGGGCAACGCTGTAGTTTACAATTCGAAGATCTCTCCAGATATTTTGTTTTTACAAATATTTTTACACATACACACACGCACAAAAGTAAATCACGAATTTTAAATCGAAGACGGTGGGACAAGATCTGTTGTTTTGGGGGTGGAAAGGCATTGCACAGGTTGACGCTTATAGCACCCATCTAGCCATATTAAGGGATGTAATTGAGAGAACTTTAAGTGGAGCCCAAGAAACCGAGAAGTTAATAGCAGTGACCCCTCTTGCGGTGCTTCTGTCGCTCATCATTTATCAGGCTTAAGCGGCTTAAAGAGGCAGCTTGGACCCACCTTTTATTACATATCAAACCCTCCATTTCTTATCTACATTATAGAAAATACATGCACCGTTGGCTGTTGTGTGGTTTTTCAAATAGAAACAAAGTCGCCCTCCGCTGATTAGAGGGAAATGTGGCTCTAGGCGCCAGAGACACTACCCCGTCAGTATAAGCATTTATTAAATTGTTTAATTCTACTCTCCATTTTCAGCTTGCCACAAATTCCACCCTTCAGTTGTTTTTGTAGCACACACGGAAAATCGTTACTATTCAGTATTTTATTTCTGCATTATGATTGGGAATTGGACGCAATTGCATAGATTAATCAAGAACAAAATATAATTTGTTTGGTTGCGTTAATGCCACCTGGACACTTGGCAATGCCTTGCTTTAGCCAGCTTTTATGGCAAGCTTGTCATCACCCATAATAATGTATTCATAGTTAACCCTTCCGAATGTCAGACATATCAGAAAGTTAACTATATTTTAACTCAAGCTGGACAACAGAATGTACATGACATACATTGAAGCTGTTCATGCTCATATGCAGCACGAGATGGCCACGTGCTCTAGAGTTAAAAGAGGCATATCATGGAAATTTCAAATGTTAGTGCAAACTTAGATTTGTTTGCTATCTATCCAAATTATAATGTTTAATCAATAATGTAATTTTATAGTAAATACCCTTATACATGTATTCTTTCCATAGTCCAAAGTTGTGTTATATTTGATTACATTTGTAATAGCTTAACAACAAATATGTGTTTTCCATATGTTTTTACCAATATTAGCAGGGCTTTATAAGTGCAACAGGGGCATGTATAGGCTGCCTGGATCTTTGCTCAAAACAGAGTTTACTTAATCAGATAGCGTGCAGCTGCCTTCTCATGTAATGTGACATTTTGATATTCAAGTCACAGGGCGGACTCAACAACTACACTGTTGTTCTACAAACAATTAAAAGAGTGGTCCCCTCTATCCTACGTGCAAACAATAAATACCTTGTTTTTTTTGTTGTCAACCTAGATTTCAGGATTGTTCTTTGGAAAATACCTATGATGAAATAGTACATACTATCACTTAAATCACTTAAGATCTGTGTATTTGAGTTAGCTGGGGGGAAAAAATCCCCATGTTGAATAATTGCTACCCTGAGATCTCCAAGCAAAGCAGCCTAACGTTTTGCAAGTTTACCTTACATGAGGACATGCAATAGTATGTATATATTCATTGTTCTATCTCTGTTCTATCTTATATTACTTTTTGATGCAATAATAATAAAATACAAAGCATCGCAAATTGCCTTGTTGTCTTGTTTTATTTTTTTAGTTGGTCTATTGGTATGAAGAACACATATCCCATCCCAGCCTAAGTGGTTAAATATTAACTATGTAACCAATTCACAGGGCCAGTTAGAAGTACATATCAACATAAAAAAAAAAAAACGTTTTCGAACAGGTGAAAAAATATGCAGTTGAACTTATCACAAAGTTGAAGTTTTAATTCATGCATCGTTTGCTTGACGGTCTGTTAGTCCACCTCCCTCTCTGTTCGACCTCATGCAATCTCACCACACAACATGGACGACACAAACTCTGTGGATGATAGAACAAAAAAGACACCTGACTGGTCTAAGTTAAAACAGTTTGCTCATGACTCCAATTGTTTGTAACAGGTAAACAAATACAGATGGGTTGTTTATGTGTGTTTTGTTTTCCTCGGCTCTTTCCTGTTTGTGTGTTCCCGTTTCCATTGCCTCTTCAGCTACCCCCCACCCCACCCCCAGCTCTGTCGGAGTTCACATGATCAAGCAAGGTACCCAGGTAATTACCGCATATTGTCAAATAAAGCCACCGTCGATTCAAATGAGGAGTGAAATATCAAAGAGCAGCAATGCCTTTGCAGCCAGCCACTTATCCACATAGGAGACAGAGAGGAGATCTGAGGAGCACGGGGACTGCCAGAGTGCTATAGCGACACAAACACAAAGCTTCCCTCCCCAGATACCATATTCCCAACAGGAGTGACGGAGGGAAACATGCTCAAGTTAACTGGTAGGAATCAGGGTTATATGTATCACATACTCTACACTTGTCCATTATTAGCCGATCCTATTCTTTGAGGTGACCATGATACAACTCTGATGAGTGATATTGAATAACCCCCGAGGACCTTCCTGTTAGGTTATACACTGTGTCAACACTAAAGGTCAAAGGTCTTCAATCCATGAATCTGATTGTGCACTTCCCCCTAGGCATTCTAAAGACAGACTTAGCCTGGTGGTTATACGACACTTATATGTTTACTGTATAGCCTATTCTTAAGAGTTTAAAAAAAATTAAATAACAACAGTTTTGTTTTATATTCACCTGCATCTTTACTCAATAGATAAGGAAAATTACCTATTTCAAGGCAGAAAAAATGCCTTTATTCTTTAGTCAGTCTAATTGTCTATATCAAGAGTCAGATGCAGCTGCTTTATATAACATCTTGAGAAAAATACATCTGAAGGGGAGTCCTCCATATCCTATATCTTGGAACACATTTTATTATAGTTGTTCATATTAACTTTGCTAGAGGTGAAATTAGTTCAGTAAACCCATTTTCCAATATATTTCAATAGACCAGAGTCAATGAGACAAGGACTTTGGCCATCATTTGGCATCTATATATTTTACTTAAATATAGCAGGCCTTCATATAGGCATATCATTAGCATTTCACACCTAGCATAGACCTGGCTAAGTTCCTGATGGAGTATGTCTGACGATGTGACTTGCACCACTGACACAGTAAGTGGAAGGTGATTTTGATAAGCAGCGTGGATTCCAGGGAAACAAAACCAGGGAAACATCTTTTGTTCTCCTCTTCAAGTGTTCGAAGGAGACAAGCGGTGCCCTGGGATTACAGTTCAGCACAGGAACGGCACCTGTAATTTGACTTGCCACGTCTTAATGGAAGTTGAACGGGTTACATTGTGCAACAACAAATAAAATGCTCTAAATGCTTTAGTGAGTGCGTTTCATGGTTGCAGGCGAAATGGGGTCTGCAGGAATGTTTGAGTGTTTAATACTATAAACACACACACCCTTCCTTCCCTCTGGCTCACCAGGGGCTCCGAGGGATACTTTACATGTAAATATTCATAGGGCAATGGGTTTGGGTCATCAATTATTAAGTACACTAAAGAAATCTAATACTTCAATGTTTAACACAGGAATCTTCCATTTTATTGGTTGAGCTGGCAGATGAACACGTTGCAGGGAAGAGGCATTTTTCAACAATTTGCAATAAACCAGAGGAAGTCAAAATGGAGGCAATGGAGACGTGCTCACTGATCATATCTCCCAGGAGGCATGGACACGCAGACGTACTAGATAGATTTTTCAGCTACAATATGAGCACACATTTGCATTCAATTAGCAATCATCTGCATACAATTGTTTTGTAGCTCGTCATATAGAATCTAAATAATGTTTACCTACATTCGCTCCATTATATACTGTATATGTTTACAAGAACAACTTGATATTAAGTATACTATTCAAAAGTGATATATTACAAAGTACATAATACCATAGAACAAAGCAAGCAAGTTTCCGAATAAAAATAAAAACTTGTTTTATTGTTAAAAGTCCCCAAGGCAGACTTCTGTCTCTCGGTGGGCCCTTGATGGCAGTTTCACACTCACTGTTCTCTGTGTAACTTTCCAGGTGAACTGTGTCTGACCACATTCCTCAAGTCCTCTTTTTTCCTGCTCTGCTCTGCTCTGGTGCCTGTGGCTAGAAGACTCATGACAGATTGGCACACTGTGATGGAGCTCGAGTGGGGCTACACTAGTGAGTAGTGGTTAGAGCTCCATACCTGGGCATCAAACTCCAGGCATTTGACATCTGAGAGGAGTGCTACTTCTTTATTTATTTTTTATTTTTTGGCCAGTGTGTGCTAGTATGGGAGAAGATAAGGAAGGTTCTTGTGTTTTGTCATGCTCATCAGCAGGGCTCCACGTAGCAATGCCACTGGAGGTTCTGATAGGGCTGTGCATTCGGTGTAGACACCAATAGCTTCCGGTATAGCTATGTTTTATTGCTTTGGTGTTGAATGCTGGGACAATAACTCACAGACACTGACATTTGCAAGCAGCAGAAATCCTTACGATATTTTATTTATAAAAAATAAATTATGGAAAGAAACCCCAGATCAATATACACATTCAACTTGTTTGGTTTCTCACAGCTACTCGTCACAAATATTAAAAGTTCCTGTTTACACTTTTACAATGTGCAACCCCTATTCATACAAACACATTATGAGAGGAGTACAACTATTCAGAACGTTATGGCATAAAAAAGGCATAATAAAGAATTTAAAAATGGTTATTATATCTATGACTTACATGTTAATATCAGCTCTGCTTTTGCATAAATACACACTCCATTGTGACATTGTCATAAATGAACTGGTGATCTCTGTCATTTGTGTTGACATGAGTCAAAATCAAAGAAGACACTCACGCAATTCTCTAGGATGCTAACATCTCAGAAGTCACCATAATCTGAATGGAATTGAATTAACAATTTTCCTAGTTGATTTGGTCTTTTGAAATGCTCATTATGCAAAAAAGCATAGCATCTATTATCATATCCCTTAGAGGAAAACGGAATAAGGAGTCCATGTTGATCCATTCATTTCCAAGTTATATTATAATCAATTAACATGGATGAGCTAATTGTCCAATCTCACACTTGCTAATTAACCCTGGAAAAATATAAATGGGACAAAATAATGTATCCTTAAGTGGAACCACAAATTGAGGCAGTGCGTTGGTACAGATAGTTTCTCTACGCCACGGATAGTCAATATGTATGAGCGAGCTACATCAAAGATCAGAGACTGAAATGGGGCCTTCACAAAGGCAGAACACACTTTAATGCCGCATATGCAAATGTGTAGATTTTTGTTGAAATGCTTTGTTTGCATAACATCATTTGACACATTCGTTCTCTCTGTGTGCCACTTGTGTACACATTCTTATTCTCTTTACTTTTTTTGTGCAGATTTGTCCAAATCTGGATTACAAAATGTCAACATTTTTTTAAACAGCAGCCAACTTCTTCTTAATACTCAGCAAAAGCTCAAGATACAAATTCTAGTTGTAACTGGAATGTGAAACAAAGGAATATTTACCATATTATTTTAGACAAAATTACTTTGTTATTCCCAAAACGATTTGAATTCTGTGTAGTCAATTTGAAGTCATTGCTTACAGTACCTAGTCATCAGAGCACCACTCGTCAACATCTTGGCTGTGGGCCACAGCGATGACTGTAGTTTGTTAAGCTTTGAATAAATAAGGGAAATGACTGAATATGAGTTTGCCAAGTCAACTTGATTTTCCAAAAAGACACTTAGGAAAATTTTGGAAAATGCCAAAGCCACTAAAATGTTTGTGTGTGTTTGTGTGTGTGTGTGTGTGTGTGTGTGTGTGTGTGTGTGTGTGTGTGTGTGAGCGTGTGCGTGTGCGTGTGCGTGTGTGTGTGTGTGTGTGTGTGTCTGTGGGACCAAAGTTCCTGGGAGTTTCCCAAAATCCATGATTCATGTCCCACTTTTTATATAATGCATTTTAGACAATATCCTGTCTTATATCCAGTATTAAATCCGAATCCACTAATTAAATGCATTCATCCTAAAATAAATTGTTTCAGCCTTGAATAAACTGTGATGTGTTGAGCTAAAAGTTAAGTTTTGTCAAGAACAGGCTGCAACATACATTTTTTCTCAGATTCAGGGAAATATATTGGCAGAAAAATAAGAGTCAACTTTTGTTTTTTCACCATTATTCTCTTTATTCGGTGCTGCAGTCAAATCTGAAATGTAATGCTCTTTTTCCTTCAATTTCCTCTGTAGATGTGATATCCTGCATTCTGCTTTAATATTCACTGGTAGTTAATTATTAAAGGTATGTATTTGAATTATAAATATACTAGTTATACAGTAGTAGGCAAAGCAGGCATATAGCCGCAGGCTAAATTCTTCCATTACCCATTATTTCCAAGCCTTCTGCCTTCGTATGCCTGCCTCCTATCCCTATGTCATCTCCAAAAACATGGAGGCATTCCTTTGTACTTACCTACCCCTCCTCACAATGGCCACACGCACCAAAAAAGAATCACCCCCTCGATACGTAGGGGTGCTGCCTCCTTGAAGTAGGATGTCACACTTGTCTTAAATATAATGAATAGCTATCTTCAAGGCGCTAGCGGATCTCCATCCCTCCCCACAGAAACCTGCCTAGTCCCCCCCCCCCCCCCCCCGTTTCCAGCCTTCCTACATGTCACAAATCATCCGCTGTGGAAGGTTCTATAGTAAATCATTAACGTTGTCAGAAATGACTGGGCTTAGAAAACGGAAGGACCCAGGGAGGCAGCCCAGACACATGTGTCATAGGAATACGGAAAGGTAAACAAAGAAGCCATACAGCCTGTGCCCCTACCTCCCTTTACTAGCTTCACCAAACTTCCAGCCTTCCTCTCCGCTTTTCATCCCTTTCCTGCACCGCGGAATAGTATGAAGTGAGTACAGGAACTGTCAAACACAAAGTTTTAGTAGTATCGTGGACTACTAAACTTTTAAACTACTTTTCGTTACTCCACCTGTTCTCTACTGTAATACGACACGTTACGATTTATAAGACCTGGAAAATGTTCTACGCGAGTCCTTTAATCCTACCGTTAATGTTTTTAATGCAGTGCAAAACATTGCCTCCGCATTCCGATGACTACATTTAACACAAGGTTTGCTGGAGGACATAATTCATGCCAATTTGACACAGGTATGTTGTAATATGAGACTGTCATCTTTTCTTAAGACTTCAGATGCATTTGTCTCACATGATGTTACTTATCCTGTCAGGGTAAGGCCACACACTCCTATTCGTGCCATCATTCCTCAAGAAGATTAGTAATTTTCTTCCAATTTCCGCCACTCGCTTAAAAATCTAAAGGATGATGGATAACGGATGAAGAAAAAGCACAGTGGTACTGTTTTTAACCTTGCTAAAGTCATTAATCCGCTTTATGCCCATAAAGGTAATAAAGGAGACAATGAATTAGTCATTAAAGCACAGGTCAGTTTATTAGAATCCCTGATTGAACTGTAAAATGACTATTCTCATGCTGCTGGGTTGGGGATGGGTAGGGGGAGTGTGTGTGTGTGTGTGTGTGTGTGTGTGTGTGTGTGTGTGTGTGGGGGGGGGTAATATACAGAGCTAGGGAGAAGGAACAGCATTGAAGGAATTACACACAGGAATGCTGACACTGGTTAGTGTCTCGCCATCATTTTCATATGTTCACATTGTAGATCTTTTTTTTTCACGGTAATTTAATGATTTTTTTTTTTTTGGGGTGGAATATATAGTTAAGATGTAGTCACACACTTATGCACATACCTAAATATATATATGATCATATATAGAGAGAGCTAAACTACTAGTTAAATAACAAATTACTTGTTAAGTAAAAAAAAATTACAAAACAAGTATCTTTTTTTTTTTTCATTTAACAAAAAGGAAGCACAACCGCCTTTGCTGATTGTTATTACAGTAGATGGTCAAACTAAGTGCCCTCTGCCTGTCTTTGCAGCCGTGAGGTGTAACTGATGAGAGTGCAGACTTCTGTTTGTCACAGTTTATTAAGTAATGAGGTTGTTGGCTCTACGTCAAGTCATGTCCAGAGAGCTAGAGAGACGTTGGAGGTCTACCGTTTCCTACAACTGACTTATGACCTGAAGACTTTGAGGGGGCTCTGTGGGGATTGACTGAGGAAGATGTAATAAATTGGAATTTATGACACGAATGTGCTGATATGTCGCTGACTAGCATACGAAATGTAATTGACAGAACACCTGGGTTCAAATTTGTAACAGTTTATGCAAAATAAAAATAATAAAAATTATAATTTATGTAATCATCCATAGAGCATTTTATAACATTAATGCGTCAATAGACAGTGCTGGGGATTAGTGAACAACATGTAATTTAACTAGTAGTTTACATTTTGCAGTAGCCTACTGGTAGTTCAACTACGTTCATATTTGCACAGTAGTGATTAAAGTAGTTCCATTTCTTTCTTCTTTTTATTTTTTTTTATTTTTGTTTTTTACAGTTTTTTGTGTAGTTAACTACTGAAACTACAAACTCCTGTTTTAGTTGAAGTCAGATATACAAAATCCATATTTGTGTACAACAAAAATTTAGCATTCCTGGAATTTTGGTCCTTGTGAAATGCCCAGATAGGATTGTTTTGTTTAGGACAAGTTTGGGTCTCAGGGGCATTCCAGGAAGCTGGATTGCCAGCTCACCTATCAAAAATATTTAGCCACAGTTTTTAATGTTTTGAATCCACAATTGTAAAACTAAACATAATTACATTAGGTGTAAATTAGTTAGGAGTATTCATTATTGATTTTTATTGACAAATGTTCAGAGAAGTTGTTGCATACTATTTCAGATGTTACCGATCCTGCTTGGTGCAATAGCCCCACCTGGAAGGCAGGTGTTTGACTGATGGACATTGTATACAAAACCAAAGCGGACATTCTTTAGACTTTCTATTTAACGTTTTTGTGTTCATGTATGACCTGTGATGTGGGAACCTTTTTGCAATAAACTCAATTGGGTGGCATTGTTTGCTGGCAGGTGGCTTTTTTATTTATTTTGTTGTTTAAATTTTGTATCATATGTACATTGTCAATTTGATAAAAAAAATTACCAAGTCGTTTTTCTAAGTAGTTTTTCTAACCAAACTATATTTCCCCCTGGGGTATAGCGTTGCTGTAGTTCAACGTCATCCAGTGTGAAGTAATTTATGGTAGCTTGCAGTAGCTACCCCAACACTGGCAACAGATCATCAGTACATCCTAGAAGTGAAGTGTAGTCATGTTATGGATAAGTCATGGAAATAATGACGAATATACTGTAAAAACAAAAGTATTTGAAAAGGCCTATTTGATACAGTATTTCTGCTGGAATCGATATTGAAATGCCAGAGGAGTCATGAGACCAAGGCTAGGCTGATCCAGAAGCAGTTTTCAGCCTTTGATGAACTGATTGCATCATGTCATGCTCAGTGGGAGGGCCCTTAACACCCCAGCAGACACCAGAGGGACGGGCAGAGTGGGGCTTAAGTCTTACAGCGACTAAACAAGTCATGTGACTGTTGTGTCTCCAGACTGGGACTCTGAAGGAGTCAATTGAAAACGTTGTGACTCGAAACCCCCCCCCCCCCCCCCCCCATCTCCCCCTCCGTGCCAGGTGGTGAGCGGCCTCGCGTGGCCTTGACTCGCTCGTGGTCAATCCCGGTTCACATTGTCGTGTTTAAGACGTTGTCACGCTCGTTCTCCTTCTTGAATTACCCCCCTGACTGAGTGAGGCTTTCATTTCCTGCATTGTTTACGAGGTGTCTGTTGCTTTGATATGAATGCTTTCAGTTTGTCTGACAGGCAAACTGCACATTAATCAACATCCCAGCCTTCAGATCTATAGGAATGCGTCAGACTCAGGTTCTTTCTCTTTCTACTTATCTCTCTGTTTCTCTCTGTTACCCCCCCCCCCTCCTCTCTCTCTCTCTCTCTCTCTCTCTCTCTCTCTCTCTCTCTCTCTCTCTCACTATCTCCGAACAAAAGCGCAAACATACATTCAGACTCCAATACTCAGTAACAGCACACAAACCCAAGCACACACTTTTTTTCTGTCATTCACACCCTCCCCTCACTTGTCTTGCTTTCTCTCCGGTATCCGCCGTAGCCTCAGTCTAACTCCAATCGGCACAACAGTACATATCGCTAATGAGTGAAGCTGCTTATGAGGGGGGAATGTGTTTCCAACGGTGGCTGGGATGATGAATGTTCTCTGACAACATGTCTGTCCTCGAGGTGCTCTGCTGGGCTCTGGCAGCTGTGTGACGCAACCTCCTCTGAGACGGCCTCCTCTTCTCTCAGGGAGACTAGCCTCCCAATGGGGAAGTGATATACTGAAAGTTTTAGAAGATTTCTTTATTTTATTTTATTTTTTGTCACTGACGAAAACTCTGAAGAAAGGTGTTTCGTAGACACAAAATTTTGGGTTTTGCCAGTGTAGTTGATTGTGATTTAGAAAACTTGCAGTTTTATTTTTAGTTGTTGTTTTGTTTTAATTAGGAGATGGCAGACATTCCATAACACGGCCGTGACCTGGATGCATGCGTTATGTTTCGCCAGAATAGTTGTTGGTATGTCTTGTAACCACACACACAGGTGCAATTGAGTGGTACTTTTCTACCCTCAGCTGTTGGATTAGATCCATTCAACAAGGGTGTGTGTTTCAGCTAAGTCCTATTAATGATGAGAGATTGGCCACAACTAAAGGCAATTTGTAAATATCCCGTTAATTTGACATGAAAATAGCCATGGTATTAAACAACTGACACCATGGCGACCACGATCTGATTTACACCCATTTATGAAATGATAATGCTTTGGTGTAAAAATCTACTTTAAGCCATAAATCATTGCATGATAAATGTGTCCAAGAGATGGAATAAAGCATTTACTCTTGAATGGCTGTATAATATAGGATATATTTCCTGATTGAAGCACCATTCCATTCTCATACCATAACCATCCAGCAAACTGCAGTTCATATAGAATATGATAATGCCCCACTTTGCTTTTGAAGATCCTAATGCAGCATGCACCATTGTAAAGAACTTTCTACCTAACGAAGCAACAAACCTTAGCAATCCCCCTTAGCCATTCTGGCCTGCGAAAAAAAGAGAGACGAGACCTCACTAAGTCAATGAGGTTCAACAATATGGATTTGATTGCTGGTGCTTTTAGTGCCAATGACCCTGGAATAACACAGAGCATATTGTAGCGACCACAGAGGAGGAGAGGCTGGCTGTAGTGGTTCCAGACCAGTTGTCTCTCTGATGACGAGGCTCAATGAGGGGGCTAACGACAGGACGCCTCGTCCAGCAGACAAATCCGCTGACCAGGTTGCCATTGGGACAACGAAACCGAAAAACGAGACGGCATATTCAGTGGTCAGAGAGCATGGAAATTACATGAAAGTAGAGACGGACTGAGGAAAGAGCCTTGATGGAGATTTTTTTACTTTGTAATGAGGTATCACTTTACCATCACCTACTTGGGTTAGATCTGTGGTATAAAAGCACAACAAATAGTAAATTGTAGTAAACAAGGCCTTGCTTGGCATCACACTATCAACCTTGTGGGTGGAGCCAAGTGTCTTCAATTCTTTCAAAAGTTGTTTGAACATGCCTCTAATTGACTGGGACTTTTACCAAGCGTGTCAAAACCGCTTCCTGGTAATTTCCGCTGTAAAGACGACTCCTCAGCCTGTTACTTCCATATGTCAAGCCATGAGGGGAGCACTGAGTGAGAGCGATAGAGTAGAAGAAAAAAAAACTGTTTAGAAATGCTCAATTTCATTATGAAGATATAATTGTCCTCCCTTGGCTGCAAAACAAAGAGCAATCAAAGTGTGTGTTTATATTTAATTTTGCATGCACGTCTTATCTTGACATATGCCGCTCGTCATTGGGTGGTTTCTGCGTGGGGTAAATGCAGATGTGTGTGTGTTCTTGAAGTCCTCATGCAGAATGTGGTATTGTGTCTGTGTGTGCACGTGCGTTTGCAGAGCAAGGCATGTAACATTCGATGTCCAGTGCTGTGGGTGGTATCACGAAACAACGCAGGCTTACTATGATACAACATCCTGTGTTGTGCATTGGCACGTTAGCATTCTTGAGGCTATATATTGTCGTCTACCAATATTTTGGTTGTTCTGAGCCGGTAGGATTGCTATACAGTGAATCCTGAAACCCCCTCTCTGTGTGCATGTGTCCGTGCCCGTATGTACTTTTCTAGGTACTTTGTAACCATGCAGTACATGTACATGAGAGAGGGCAGCATGTTACCATTGCCTTGCCATTTCTGTCCGTCTCTCTCAGTCACACACTCAGCTTGGCCTGGCTACTATCTCAGCCAGCGGTCTCTGGAGCCCTGCTAACGGCGCTCAGCCGACGCTGGACAGGTCGGGGGCTGTCAGGGACGGAGATGGATGAATAAATGACGGGGGAGGTTCCGCCGGGGCGTCTCCAAGGCGCATTAGGGACCTCGGGATCCTCCGTCCCCATACACGACGTGAGAGATGGTTCTGTCACCAAAGCGCCGGGTCCCCCTATCACTGTCTGAACGCGGGCCTTGATGGATGGGGAGAATGGATCAAGATGATGTCCCATTGAGGTGACGGTTAATTGCCTCTTCCTCCAGGACTCGTCCCATGCTCTAATGGTGCCGGGTCTATTTCCCTGGGCATAATGGTTAGCCTGGCGGCCTGGGAGGTTGGCAGGATCAGACACCCCTTTAGACAGCACGACCACCGGCATACGTTACCACGACTACCTTATCTCTTAACCGTGACCCCACCCCCACCCCCCACCACCCCCACCACCCCCAACCGTGAACACAAGGGTCCTGCTCCATCTCCCAAAGTCCCCTGCGTGTTCAAACCCAGGTCTGAACGTCTTTGAGTGTTAATGAATGTAGATTTCCTTTCTGATGAGTGATTATTTGACTCCTGGTTTTGCCTGAGATTTATGGAGCACTTTCTATCTCTCGACTGCAGTAGCACTCTTATCTTTAATAAAAGCGATGAGGACATATATCAAGTGTTGTCAGCGGCTCTGAATAAGATGTTAAATGAATTGTCTAGGGTAAGTAAACACGCCTAGCGTCCGCTCCCCTCCTCGCTGGGGGAGACCAAAAGAGAAAAAAACCCTCAGAAATATATACATAGGGGGAGAGAAAAAGAGAGAGAGAGAGAGATACAGAGATACAGAGAGAAAGAGGAGAGAGAGGGAGGGGAAGGAGGAGATAAAATAATCCCTCATTATATTTATCATAATTCCACATCTGCTGTTTTTGAAGCAATGTACCATGGGGCTATAAAGTGTATTACAACTGTGCATAAATTCAACTGATTTGTGGCTGGAGTAACTAATTCCTTGAGTACATTTTAGAAGAAAAAAAAAGCAGTGAGCCCTGAAATTGCAATTCCATAAAGGCTTTAAATTACTGAGTACAGAATCAAGAACTTGCTTGATGTGTCGCACACTGCGTCCGCTGAAAGATAGAAAGAGCGAGAGAGAGGGGGTGGGGGAGAGAGAGAGAGAGAGAAAGAGAGAGAGAGCGAGAGAGAGAGAGAGAGAGAGAGAGAGAAAAGAAAGAAAAGGAGAGAGAGAAAGAGAGAGAGATGGGGGGTTGATGGTGATGGGAGCGCTCCCTACGACAGAGTCAATAAAACCGTAGATGAGTGAGCCATACGCTGAAACAAAATGAAAGGGAGAGGAGGATGGGGAGAGCTGGCGATGTGATGAGGGGCCGCGAAGAGACCCCCCCCCCCCCCTCTGGATCTCAATTCACACGTTCAATTGTTTCCAAACACCTTCCAAAGGACGGAGTTCAGTTATTACTGTCCGTAAGCTCCATCCCTCTTTTCTTCTTGTCTCTGTCCTCTTGTCTCTCTCTCTCTCTCTCTCTCTCTCTCTCTCTCTCTCTCTCTCTCTCTCTCTCTCTCTCTCTCTCTCTCTCTCTCTCTTTCTCTCTCTCTCTCTCTCTCTCTCTCTCTCTCTCTCTCTCTCTCTCTCTCTCTCTCTGTCTGTTTCTCTCTCTCTCTCTCTCTCTCTCTCTCTCTCTCTCTCTCGATATCTCGTTTTCTCTCTCTCTCCCCATGCTCCATCCCACTCATCCCTCTTTCCCTATGGAGGAGTTGGTGGACGGATGCCAACAATGCATGCCAAGCCTCCCCATTCAGACACAGTTAAAGTGATATGAATCTCATCATTAGGAGAGAGGGGAGGATTTCTACTGCTATTTTCTGGGTGGGAAGCCAATCCTTTGCCCCCCCACACACACAGACGCGCGCACACACACACACACACACACACACACACACACACACACACACACACACACACACACACACACACACACACACACACACACACACACACACACACACACACACACACACACACACACACACACACACACACACTAAACACAGAGCCTCACCCCATTTTCCACAGAGCACCTGCTATATAAGTGAGGCCATTTGTGTTAAAGATGGACGGTTTTCAATGACGGCTCCACAAATCATCAGTGCTTGTAACTTCCCTTATTTGAGGCGCAGCCTTATTTTGTTATTATCACCTATAACTGTTTCACAGCACCTCCAGCTAGACCCCCTCCCCACCAGCCTCTCTACCCTCTTTCTCTCTTTCACATACACACTCTGGTGTCACTGGGGAGCGGGGAGACGACAAAACTCTCATATCAGGTAAATGAATATCTTTATCGCCGGGGTAGCCATTGGGATGCCATGGGGAGCTGGAGAGAATAATCACAGTGAGCAAACAGTGCTGAGGAAACAGAGAGCCACTATGTAATAACAAGGCCTCCAGTCTAAACCCCCCCCCCCTCCCTCTCCCGTCCCCTGTACTCCGTGCACATCTAAATAGCCTGCTTACTGCAGGGAGATGGCCCCAGGATCAATGGCCTGCTGTGATCTGGGCAATGACCTTTGACCTCTTTTGTGCGTGAGAGTGTGTTGGTTGTGTGTCCGCCTGCATGGATTGCAATGTGTGAATCACTGATGGACAGTTTTGAGGAGGCACGGAGGTTGAAGCTTGGGGGGGTGAAGTTTGTGTGTTTGTGTTTGCGTGTGTATGTGTGTGTGTATGTGTGTGTGTGTGTGTGTGGGGGGGGGGGGGGTCTAGAGAATATTGAAATACTGATATAATAACAGGACTTTTCTGATTCACCTGGGTTTTATACAAAGAAAAAAAAAGTCTGCATGGGGATATATCGTTTGACACCTGAGTTAATCTGCGATATATTGTATTTTTCATGATACTATCGACAAGCCACTTTGTCCAAGTTTATTTGCCTTTCACAATAAAGGATATTTAGTTCTGACAATGAGCTCACACTCCGCAGTAGAGAACACTTGGAGGCTGTGCTTACTGTAAGATATTAGCATGTCAGTTTATATATATAAAAGAAGGCACACGTTAAGTATAATATGTATATGGAAATCCAAATAAAACTAAGAAAGGAACCTCCCAGTTGCTGGAACACACATACCTGTACATGATATCTGAGTTGTTACATGTGAGGTGGGTTATTTTGCTGTGTGTAAAAAGTTAAAAAAAAAATTGTATATCCTCAACGCTATTTGTACAGAATGTGGAGATCAACACATATTTCTGTTTTGTTGTGTCTGAAAGCTTCCTGTAGTTTGCAGATGTGTGTTTAAAGATCATGTGATGCAGTGGTGAGAGGTCTGCTATCTGGTGAAATGTTGGACAGAGGGCCACACAATTTCCATTATTCCTCAAGCAGTCTGTAAAACCAAAGCATTCAGTCAACTTTATTAAAATACCCAATAATAGTAGATTTAAAGGCTGTAAATGTGTTAATTAGAGGATTATTGAAAGTATACCTTAAAGTGTCACTTTTATAGTGGACGAACAGGATAATATAATCTAGAAAGTGTGTAATTATATTTAAGATATGTCTTGCGGCATTATCTAGGAAGTCGTAAAAAGATGAAATTTAATAAGATGCTTTCAGTCAGTTTAATTGAATTTTAATTGCCACTTTGGGCAGAAGGTTTAGATCGGATCAATAAAATATTAAAGATTTGGTGCTTTGACGTGGAACAGCCTCTCGTTTTGCACCCGGATGCAATGCATCCTGGGATTGGGACGAGACGTCTGTTTACGAGGCCTTGGCCGAGCCAATACTTTCCCGTTTTTCGTCCGTAACGTTGCGAGCGAACGGCGTGGATAAATAACGGGATGGCGGACACGCTGGGATTCCATTAATTACATTGGTGTGGAAGAGTGGTCGGTCACCTTCAGAGGAGGGCCTTTAATGTGCCAGAGCTATAAATATTTTGAAATGTCACACCTCGGGAAGACGGCGTCAGACCGAGAGCCGGCGCGATAAATCAGAGGTGGAGAAAGACCAGGAAAGAAAAGATGGCTTTTTGGTATTTTAGAAATAATTACCAATACAAAAAGGGTAATGAATTAGGCAATAAATTACGTTTAAAAGGACCATTAGAAGAGAATTAGTTTATAAAACTCGGGGCCGGGCCTTGAAAATGAGCCTTTCTAGAATATTGACTTTCCTACCTCCGTCTGTAACTTATGGAAATAAAGAACACGTACGTATGCATTATACCACTAAAACTACTCGTTCGTGTTAGGGTCATGGATTTTGCTGGACACCTTGATAAAACAATGAATCCTTCATAGAAACGGTGTCGGTGTGCATAACGCATTTATGACTTCCTTCAATCACTTTGTGAAGGTATGAGAACACTTTAGATGACCCAAACATTCCAAGTCTACGTTGAAGGGACATGCACTACAGCATTGGAGGGACATGCTCTACAACGCAAGTTTTGGTACGACCCACCCACCACAGCTTGAGTCATTCTCAATCCACGCAAGCCATTTCATAGGCAGAGGAGGCTGTTGAAATACAGTATCTCCAAAATATTCACAATCAACAATGTGCTATGACGATTCTCATGACAAGGGCAACCAACGCCCAGCATTGACACATTTCTCCTAAAGAGAGCAGGTGCAAGTGGCTACACCCTACACCACCATCTCCTCCTCTACATACAGTAAGCCCACAGTGGCTACACCCTACACCACCATCTCCACCTCTACATACAGTAAGCCCACAGTGGCTACACCCTACACCACCATCTCCTCCTCTACATACAGTAAGCCCACAGTGGCTACACCGTACACCACCATCTCCACCTCTACATACAGTAAGCACACAGTAAGCCCACAGTGGGTACACCCTACACCACCATCTCCTCCTCTACATACAGTAAGCCCAAAGTAAGCCCACAGTGGCTACACCCTACACCACCATCTCCAATTCTACATACAGTAAGCCCAAAGTAAGCCCACAGTGGCTACACCCTACACCACCATCTCCAATTCTACATACAGTAAGCCCACAATGGCTAAACCCTACACCACCATCTCCAATTCTACATACAGTAAGCACACAGTAAGCCCACAGTGGCTACACCCTACACCACCATCTCCTCCTCTACATACAGTAAGCCCAAAGTAAGCCCACAGTGGCTACAACCTACACCACCATCTCCAATTCTACATACAGTAAACCCACAATGGCTAAACCCTACACCACCACCTCCAATTCTACATACAGTAAGCCCACAGTGGCTACACCCTACACCACCATCTCCAATTCTACATACAGTAAGCCCACAGTAAGCCCACAGTGGCTACACCCTACACCACCATCTCCAATTCTACATAGAGTAAGCCCACAGTGGCTACACCCTACACCACCATCTCCACCTCTACATACAGTAATAAATCCAGGAAAGCCGGGTTAGACTGCTGCACGGATGGGAGGAATTTATCCTCCGTCCCAATGGAACGGGCCTGGGAGAGAGGAGGAATGACATGGCTCATCCTATAAGGCTCATAAAAGTCTAAATTAAATATCAAATGGAACCGCTGATGTATGGCGCAGCGGCGTTGAAGAGACAGCCAGGGCAAGCCTCTTCCTCTCCCCAGCCAGACAGGTGCTGCTCACATGGCTGGACGACCAGACGACTGTGTTAGGAGGTGACGTCCATGTTTCTGTTCTAAAGCCACGGGACCGACGTGTTTTAACAAAGTCACACAACTCAGAACCAACATCAACAGAAAACGAAAGAAACCACTGTCTTTGACTTGTTATTCCTCAGATAGTCCAATCACCTAGCTTTGGAAAAAAGATAAGACATTCTGCGTTTTGATGATAATTAATCAACTAGAATTGGATAAGAGCAACACATTTTTTTTCAAAAATCAATGCCTATTTTTAGCGAGTACGACTTTTTCCTCCATTTTGAACCTCAAGATTCTCCTCTCCAGTGGATGTAAAAAAAGAACACTAGCTAAGCTGTTTGTCACACTCGACACCAGATAGAGCTAATGCCATCACCCGCACAATGGCGGGCACTGGCTATCACCGGGCTAAAACACGCACATTACGGATCATCAATTGTCGCCGTGCTTTGTGTTATCCCCCCTTAGAGAAGCCCAGAGCGGGCCTGAGCCCGGCCGCTGATGGGCAGCCTATTATTCAGCGGCCGCCGCGTCAGCTCTCTAACGCGGGAGAGAGGACAGGCAGTACAACGGACGCCTTAAGATTAATCCCCCCCAACTCCTTTTTCTGGCGCTGCCTCCGAATCACAAGGAAGTAGAACATCCCCTCCCTTCTATGGATCAAAAGTTTTAATCATTTTTTTCTCCTTATAGGACTGAAGTGGAGATTTTCGAATATTTGTCTCTCTGACTGCGTAGTCTTTGGCAAAGTGAATGTGAGGACGCCGTATGCTATGATTTGTCCTTTCCTCTACAACGATCAGAAGGAGCAAGGCGTTGTGGCCTATCATTACATGTCAATACCCCGTAGAAAGCTATCCTGACGCTTCGCAGGACTAAACCGTAGAGTCAACAAAGCCGTCTTCCCTTCCACAACTTTCTCCATTGGTTCTGATGAACAGTTGGGTTAATGGCATGGATAAAATCAACCGAAACAGAAGTGTATACATGTATATTAAAATCGAGTAAGATCAGGTAAGCTGAGCTGGGCGAGGGCAGTGCGTTCACCTTAATGCCGGTTCTCCCAGTTGGGCCTGCTAATAAATGGTCTAGCCAAACGCCATGCCCTGGCCCTCAGCACTTAGCAGCGGGGTGCAAATTAGTTTTCACCCCCGCGATAATGAAGTGAGGGCTTTGTGTTCTTAACAAGTGTTTTCCTTTAGAAGACTTTACCTGAGAGGACGTGAGAGTTACTAACTGTTGTCGACAAACTCTTCAGAAGTGTATGGAAATGTGTGTGTGAGTCTGTGAGTCCAAGTGTGTGTGTGTGTGTGTGTGTGTGTGTGTGTGTGTGTGTGTGTGTGAGTGAGGGCGTACGTGCAGCTGTGCACAACGGCACTTCATCATTGTGTTTTATATTTGACACACTTAAAGAGTGACGGCTATTTTTTTATGACAGATAACGAGTTTTATTCACCCCTTCAATTGACTCAGCAGCTCTAACGTGGGGCATGCACACGCCGGACGTTTCCGACCCCCATCATGATAGGGGAACAAGACTCCAGATGTGTTTGTCATACGGTCAGAAAGATCCAGCACGGAGCTCAGGCGCCTGCCTGGCCCCCAGCCAGGTCCACACCGCCTCGCTCAACAGCAGCCAAAGACAAAGCCGCGACGCCCCCTTCCCTCTTTGTGTGAGCTCGGGGAGGTGTGGGTGGTTATGCAGATCACTAATTGTACAGGCCACCGGGGGAAGAGGAGAGCGGCATGGCAGCCTTTCTCCAAGACATGCCGACGGAGGGAAAGGGAAGTGCTGCGTGTGTGTGTGTGTGTGTGTGTGTGTGTGTGTGTGTGTGTGTGTGTGTGTGTGTGTGTGTGTGTGTGTGTGTGTGTGTGTGTGTGTGTGTGTGTGTGTGAGAGAGAAAGTGTGTGTGTGTGTGTGTGTGAGAGAGAGAGAGAGAGAGAGAGAGAGAGAGAGTGTGTGTGTTGGAGTTCACTCTCTATATCCCTCTCTCTCTCTCTCTCTCTCTCTCTCTCTCTCTCTCTCTCCCAAATTGGCAGCTGGCAGGCAAATGAATGCAGTGTGAAGTGAGCCCAGAGAAGTGCAGGGTCCTGCTGTTCAGGCAACAAAGGAGCTCCGCGCAAGACATCTGCTGTTCAGTCATCAGAATACATTTAGTCACGTGCCTCCCTTCCCTCCATCCTTCCCTCCCTCCTTCCCTCCATCCTTCCCTCCCTCCTTTCCTCCTTTCCTGCCTCCCTTCCTCCCTTCTTTCCTTCTACCACCATGCACCGACCTTGCTCCATCCATCCTCTCAAACGCAAGCAGAAGTTGTTTTTTTTCTTCTGTTCTTTTTCTTTTCCTTCGACAGCATTCGTAAGACCCCCCCCCCCCCCCCCCACCCTCTCTCTCTCTGCTCCCGTCCCACCACCATCTTCTCCTCATTTGCTCTCGTTTTCCACTATAATCCTGCCCTCACCTCCTCTAGTCTTTGGGCTCCCTTTATTTAAACACTTTAGGTCGGACAGATAACCCCAGAGTGCTTCCTATCAGCTCCTAAATGGTTGACCCCGGCGTGAGTGATCACGGGGCGGTCCGGGGGAAGCGGCAGGCTGCATCTCAACGAGCCAGGGCTCACACAGGCAAAAAGTACACTGAGCTTACCATCATGAGACATGAACCTAATGAATGCAATTGTTCTGTGGCACGCTAGCTTGGGCTGGAGCCAGATGTTCGATACTTGGCACTTTGGAATTTCCTTGCTCCTCTCCGTTTGTGCAGCCGAGGGGACACGGTGCTAACGTGAGTTTTCTCCTCCTTTTTGTTGTTCACAATGGCGTGATATCTACTTTCTCAAACCCAAACCCAGCCGGAGAAGCCTGCTCCATATCTTAACGCAATGCCTCCGAATCAGTTTGAAATAGATATAACCTTACCACTAAGTATCCACGGGGATCTTTGGCTGAGGGAAAACAAGCCACAGCAGAGACGTGATACGGCCTCGACGAGAGGCAGCCGAAGCAGACAACGGTGTGTGTGTGTGTGTGTGTGTGTGTGTGAGTGTGTGTGTGTGTGTCTCTCCTCGTTTCCTGTTCCATACCCGCGCTCTCTCCACTGTTTGCTTTAACACTTAAGCCCTCAAAAGTGTGTCATTTAGTTTTGCACGCTCCTCACTCTGCGCTCCCATCCTCCGTGTCGTCCCAGCGGCGCTGGCCTGCCGTGAGGGGTCGTACATCCAGGAACAGAGACACCCTAACCCCCCCCCCCCCTTTGGATGGCGTGTAAACCGAGACCACTTCCTCTGGGCAGGTGGCACCAGGCCAGATGTTCGCCGGTTTTCCCTCCCTGTTGGTCTGTGTTGGTGACCTTTGTCTCGCTCTGTCTCTCTCTCTCTCTCTCTCTCTCCTCTCTATCTCTCTCTCTCCCTGTCTCTGTCTGTCTCTCTGTTTCTTTGTCTGTCTCACTCTGTCTTTCTCTCTCTCTCTCTCTCTCTCTCTCTCTCTCTCTCTCCCTGTCTCTTTGTGTCTTTGTATCTTTCTCTCTCTGTCTTTTTCTTTCTCTGTCTCTGTCTGTCTCCTTTTGTTGGTCTTTGGCTCTATTTCTCTCTCTCTCTCTCTCTCTCTCTCTCTCTCTCTCTCTCTCTCTCTCTCTCTCTCTCTCTCTCTCTCTCTCTCTCTCTCTCTCTCTCTCTCTCTCTCTCTCTCTCTCTCTCTCTCTCTCTCTCTCTCTCTCTCTCTCTCTCGCTCTCTGTCTCTCTCTCTCTCTCTCTCTCTCTCTCTCTCTCTCTCTCTCTCTCTCTCTCTCTCTCTCTCTCTCTCTCTCTCTTTCTCTGTCTCTCTCTCTCTAGCTGTTTCTATCTGTCGTTGTTATTGTGTCTCTCTTATTCATTCCCTAGCATCACCGCTGGGACAGTTTACACCATGATGACTTTGCTTGCCTAAGGCCACAGCACATCTGTGCCTCACTCCCTCCCCATGTCTGTCTGTCAGTCTGTCCGTCTGTCCGTCTGTCTGGTGTGTTTGTGTTCGCCTCTCCCACAAAAAAAATTTACATCTCTGCCTTTTTGACTCGTTGACCGTTTCTCTTTAGGCTCGTCCGTACGTCTCTCATTGATGTTGGTACTGTTCACCAGCTCCTTCCACAGTCTGATCCATGGCACTCACGTAAAACACGCAGAAAGAAACACATCCCCTGTGCTAGGATTGAACACAGGTCTGACATCGTATCAGCCATACCGGGGCTCCTCCGCTGACAGGTCCCATAACGCTGAGTGTCAGCAGGCGGCCAGAGGACAGGGGAGCCGGTGGGCCCTGTGTTTGGGGTGCAAGGCGGCCGGCAGCAACCCCCCCCCCCCCCCCCCCCCCGACACGGCTGCACTGTGGCATGGCCGTGTGAGGCGGCTGTCACACCGGAGTGACGCGCGCCTTCCCCACCGACACCAGCCCCCCCGCTCATTACTCCCAGGGCCTGCAAGGGATGGAGGGAGAGGAGGGGGGGGGAGAAACGGACGGAGGGCATAGAGAAAGGTGTGACCGAGTGCTGATCGTGCGTTCCTTCCTGGACCCCCCCTCCTCCTCCCCCTCTTTCAGCCGTACGTGGGTGGGAGTGACCTCTCAGTCAGTATGTGATCGATCACACATGACACCTGTGACATTGCGTGCGCCATAGATATGCATCTCCCGAGTGTCAACTTATCAGTCAAACTATGTCACAGCCAGTACATACATATCACATTGCGTGCCCTGGAAAATGTTTGGCATTCGGAATGCGCGAGGGGTGCCTTGTGCTCTTGCACTCGCACGCGGGGTGTAAACTCTTGCCTCCGCGAAAGTGTCGAACTGTCTTTTTTGCCTGCGTCCCCTTCTCACACAGCCACCTGGAAGGTTTATGAGTGATTCGCGTGCACACACACACTTTACGAGGACAGTTACCTGTATTTATATACACTTAGCATACTGCCCTTGAATTGTCTTCGTGAAAACATTCCAACCTTACACAGAAGAAAACCTAATCCTTTTTGGCCATGCACATATTCTCACACCTTACATCGCGAGCACGCAGACACACACACACACACACACACACACACACACGCACGTGTGCACTAACACACACACACACACACACACACACACACACACACACACACTCACACACACACACACACACACACACACACACACACGCACGCACACACATCTCCCACCCAGCCCAGTGTGTCTTGTTTTCAGGTTCATTAAGCCCCAGCGCTACCCACAGTGGCTGACAGAATGAGGAAGAGTGCAGAAATCTCCCCCTGCAGGTATCCATTCAGATTATCATTGGGAAAAAGCCTTTCTCGTTAGTGCCCTTGTTACTGCTCGAGGGGGGACCGCTAATTAGAGAGACAAAAACTGCTTGAGAATGAGTCCATTATACCTGCAAAACCCCAAGCTTAAAAATACCTGGTATATATCTGTAAAAAGTCCCTGCTTCGTCTCCACTCCATTCCTCCTCGTGTGCCAGAGGGAGCTTCTACTTGACTAGCGAAAGAGGGAAACGCGGGTATTGGAGGGGCATGAAGGACAGAAACTGTCAGCAATTCCAAAGGCTTTATGAAAATGATCATCCAATTAGCAACTATGATCAAATCAGGCATGAACCCACTATGGAAACTAGAGCGATTTTCCCTCTCCAGCACGTGTGTACTTTTTTCTGTGCGTCTGTGTGTGTGTGCACTTTTCTGTGTCTGTGTGAATGTGTGTGAGTGTGTGGGTGTGTGTGTGCGTGTGTATGTGCACATTGTGTAATTTCACTGCAGCTCAAATGAACTCATGAGAGGAAATTCAGTTAGTTTTCTCATCTCTGGTAATTACACTAATATATTGGAAATGCCTCTTAAAAATGTATGAGATCTGTAAGACACCTCATTACAGTAATATAATTTTTGGCAGAAAATGTATCAAACCTATTATCACCAGAGTGTCACTGCTCTCCAGCTGTGATCTACAGAGAGATGAACGATCAGTAGGGGAAGGTGTTCAATCCGTTGATATCTGCAGTTTTTCCTAACATTATATTTAACAGACTATTTTTCAAATTTTTGTTTCATGCATTTGACGGTGAAAACCTCGTTGTTTTCAGGACAGCTCTGGTAAACTGGATATTATACTGTATTTTATCACAGTGATACAAGCTTCGTAGAAATGGAGATATAAAGGTCAATGGTCTGGATCTAAAGATCTCCCTTCACTTTGTGCCCTTGGGCAAGGCACTAACACATGAAAAACTCAAAGATTGATGTGTGATGGCACTCGCCACCCCTTCAAAATGTATTGCGTGATTTGTCTTTCGCAATAGTGGTAAAACACATTTGACAGTGGATGAAAACAGAAACTAGTACACAGTACGATGTAGACTACACTCCCAATAGTACACTTGGTTCACTTGACCCAGACTGTTTTTTTTTTTTTTCTTTGAGCAGCGTGTTTTTGGGTCCAGACTTGTGAAATCATGGCACTTCCGACAGTATTTATGTGAGTTGATTTAACTGCTGGGTAGGGTCCTGTAGTGAAACATGAGTTAGTTCCAGCATTTAACCTCACAGCGCTCATTTATGCTCCGTGGTAGAGGACACTTCATCTTCCCCTCTTTGGGCCCAGACAGGCTGCTCATTAGCCAGCCTGTAATGAAATGCAAGGAAGGATACACTTCTTAATTCCAGAGATTACCGAAACAAAAATCAGGTGTAAATCTCCGCCTTGCCTGCGACTCCATAAATTGTGCTGTAGAATGGGAACAGGGCTGATACACAGGAGACAAGAGGAAAGTGTGCAGATATTGTCAGGGACAGAGCAAATTAAAAAACGGGGAGAAAGAGAAAATCCTTCGCAAGGGATTCACACAGAGCTGTATGTTGAAACAAGTCTGCTGTCACTTAATCTATTGACAGAGGGATTTTTTGTTTTATTTTACTTTATGATTATATATTCACAGAGTCGAACATTGACCAGATAATTTTGGTGATAAACAGCACCATATAGGTGTGACTAAAGCCAAAGTAGCTTATGAGGCTATAATAAAAGGGTTGATTAATTTATCACTTTTGAAATGTGCATATTTGCAATTTTGTGTGTGTGTCTTTGATATAATGTGTACGACCTGTATCAGTATGCCGCTTTTAATAACAATAACTCACCCTTATCTAGAAATAACTGTGCTGACATAATTTAGCCTGTGCATGTTAAACTTCCATACGAAAGACCATAATTGTGCATGCCAAACTAAGCCAAACCGACAGGTGAATACTTCTGACAGTGTGTTTGGAAAGAGTACAGTCCCGTGCAAGGTAAGTTTTAGTCTGGACAATGTACATGTTCATTACAGACAAAACCGCTGCAACTGCAGGCAGCAGACAGAAGAAAAGAAAACCAGTCCATCGCCAGCAGCACGACACAGAGCATTAACACTATCATTTACATACAATTATTTACATACTGCTGCGGTAATTTAATTTGTTTGACCAGTACGGTACAACTGTGAAGTTTATATTCACACTGACACACAGGGAATATCTGCTTGTTCTTCCACATGGCTAATTCTTTCACAGAATATTACAAGCAGGAAATGAACAATAGACACAGTGCAAACCCTTGATTTCATTTATGAGGCTCATTTCCTATGATACTTTTGACACAAATTCATACACACACACACACACACACACACACACACACACAAACACGCACGCACGCACGCACGCACGCACACACACGAATGCACGCACAACCAGACAAAAATATGCACACCATAACAGTAATATTCTGTTGGCATACATACAGGGCATTTACACATTGAGTTACTTAATAAATTAAATATCAACCCTGGCTTTTTTGGTTACATTTAAAATTTAAGAAAAGTATTCCGGAAGCCTTCATCTACACACTTTGATGGTCAGAATTTAGAAGGTTTTCTGCCATTTATTTTCAGTTAGCGAGACTTACACAATTATAAAACATCGTTAAATTGGCAAAGTTACTAGGTGAGTATTCCCCACACAGCAGTTTCTCAGATCCTCTTATTTATTCATGAAATTTGTTTAACGAGGTTCATGTCTCTCCTAGCAATCAACATCCTGTCAGACACAGCCTCTGTCAACAGGGCTCTCTCTCTCTCTCTCTCTCTCTCTCTCTCTCTCTCTCTCTCTCTCTCTCTCTCTCTCTCTCTCTCTCTCTTTCCCTTTCCCTGCATCTATTTTAATTTTTTACTCCCCCCCATCTCCCACAAGTATAATTTCGTAGGCATATTCTTCTCCCCCTTTTATTTCTAACTTTCTAACATCACTCAGATCACTCCTACTCACCATGACTTGCTAATGCTAGTGACACATACATGCAATCAAAGACCAGCTAGAGAGGGAATAAAAAATATATATATTCATTTGAAATAACGGGCAAAAAGTACGAGAAATTGTTCCGCCCCTCGCCCCTCGCTCTCGGCGGGATCTGTGAATTTGCGGCAGAATTACAGTGGGTCTTATTCTGCAGGAAGGGCCTGTCTGACAGGTGAGCTGTCACCTTGCTGTCTCCTAACGCCTGGCTTTAACTTTCCCCAGTGCCTGCCTGCCCCCTCCCCTCCCCTCATGCAAGACCCCATCAGCTGACAGGAAAAAATACTCACCACTACCAGAGAAAATAACTTAATGTCCTATTCACCCTACCGCCGTCGTTTTCGGAAATTGCTCAATCTTTTTTTTTTTTTTTTTTTATGACATATTATTATACATTGTTTCTGTGGCAAAGCATTTCTATTATTTCCATTAGAAATATGAAAGTTTGACAAAAGGAAGGAGCCTGTCGTTATATCTTTTGAGGGAGAGGGGTGAGGGTAAAAAGCACATGGAAGGATGTAATTATTTGAAATAGAGTGCTAATGTGTATTATCATGTCATTACATGTAAATGAGATGAAGCTAAAGGACCCCAAGTTGAGGACTTGTGACTTGCATAGAAAGGAAAAGACAAATCCGGAACGTTTGAATGAACAAAAAAAAAAAGAAGTCAAGGACTTGTTTATTTTGGAACGCATAAACATTTTCTCTCCAGCATTTGACATTGGTCCTCTGACATTCAAAATGTCACCTCAACGACTTCAATGGCATTACATCAATGATATAAAACAAAAATATAAATGGCTGCTTAAAAGGCACACACTGTCAGATGAAGATGACTTGTGAGGACGCACTTTAACTTACTCAAGCTCATGGGGTTGCTACTTGAGTTTATCAGGAAAGAAAGAGAGAGAGAAAGAGAAGCCGTGGGGAGCATTTTAGAAGGAAGACCCTCGTGTTGTCTGAAGTCTCAAGACATGGGGGCACTGTGCTGTGCATGTGTACTTTTGCATTTGAGCAACACCCAACGCCAGCAAGCATCATTCCACTCCAGCTGCTTAATAAGGCTGTCTGCTGCCGACAGCACTTCATAGCCCCAAGCCCTGTTATCAGAAACATTAAGCTGAATATTAATGGTCTGGCCCGAGACGAATACCATTAAGCTTGGCTGGCCATTTCTCTCTGTCCTTCCCTACCACTGTACAAGAATTAATGAATCGTGGATTTCACAGGGACCTCTTAGATAAAGGCAGAGAGAGGGAGAGAGAGAGAGAGAGAGAGAGAGAGAGAGAGAGAGAGAGAGAGAGAGAGAGAGAGAGAGAGAGAGAGAGAAAGAGAGAATGGGCAAAAATTGTAGGAGATGAGAGATTTGGTTGGTGGCAATATTCACCAACGGCAAAATATAAATATAAGCCGAAAAAAAATCTTTTCGAGAAAAAGGAGAGAGTGCCACACTGTCACATAAGTAAAATAAAAATGCAAAAAAACCACATATTCCCCTCGCCCTTTATTTATATTTCTTCTTAACACTTAATTTATTATATACCCATAGCAGGCATTTCTTTTTGTTTTGATTTTTGATAGAAGAATAAAAATTACTATTTGATTATGATTTGCTCGCACAATTTTTTTTTTTCCATTTCTATGACCCAGTAGGCAAAGACGTTTACGTTTGAAATGGAACACCGAGAGGAAAGCACTTACGACTCTCTAAGTGTGGTGCTGCTGCTGCCTGGCTAAAGTGAGCTGTTAACGGATATAATTTGCGCAGAATAGCCAGAGGAGGGCTTTTGATATGCAGAAGAGCTGACCCCCGGACCGCTCCTTTAATTGGGTTTTTAATTTTCCAGGCCATCTGACAATATCAAACATGATCCCTGAGCTTTTCCACGCCGATTTGTAGCCTCCGGGACAAGAGAGCTTTGCTTTTCACCGAGACGAGAGCCCCGGGGAAAGCAGGGAAAGAAAGACAGAAAAGGAAAAAGAGCGAGAAAATGAAAGAGCGCTGCTATACAGTAAAAGAAGCAAAAGGGGGAGCTTTGGATGGAAACGTGTCTTGATAGCAGTGGCCTGATGGAAGGCTGCATTGTGCTGGGCTGTTGCAGAGGCTGGCCCGGGCTTCTGATGGGAGTACCACCCTCGGAGAGAGGGAGGAAATGTGGAGGCTGCTGAAACCCAGGCTGTCACTTTGTCCTATGGCGACCACCACACAAAAGAGCAGACCACACTGGGCTATGAGAAGGTGCATTCACGTGCTGTATGCATTATAACCCCTGATGTGGTTAATAGGGTTGGACCGAAACAGAACTGCAGTGAAGAGTTCAAGCAATGTAAACATAGGACACATAGCATGTCTATAAACACAAATAAAAAGAAAGAAAAAAAGAAGTTTGGTCAGGATTATAGTGAGAGGTATAAGATATGGCTCTGAGAGAAGTAGCTGATAACTTGACATAACATTTTGACACTGGCAGATACATTAGTGTTCTCCTGAATAAGCATGTTTACCTCCCTCAGCGCGTTTGTCCAAATAATTTGATGCTCGTCACTCGGTGTGAAGCTGCATTGACTGTCATATCTGTGGATGCAGTCGCAGAGGCGCCGGATGCCTCTCAAATGTAGGTGAGATCGTCCGATCCCAACATGGCCGTCAACGCTCACCAACCAACCAACCACTACAATTAGCACCTGCAGCAGTCCATCTGGCTCACGATGCTCACACAGAGGAGAGGCTGTCTCAGAGTGTTTTTTTTTTTTGGTCAGGAGTCCCCCACTGGTGCCTGTTTGTTCAATCTGCAAGACCACACAAAGAGTTTCAGCCCTCTAATCTCCTAACCAAACAAGACAGCAATTACACAGGCACAGGATAACGAGGGGACGTTTCCATCCGCACTGACAGCGCGGGCTGAGGAGCGTCTCTGTTTTAGACACCGGGTGTGCCTGTGTTTCTGTGTGCTCGGAGGAGCGCAGAGACAGACAAGAGGTTCAACTGCCAGTTGGAGTACACACAAAGACAACAGAGGCAACCAGCCTGGCTGTTACCGAACTGACAAGGTTATCGCTGTGTGACCAATAGACGGGGGTCAGGGGGTCGAGAAGATCCTAAATGTGCCAAAAGGAGTTATGGGTAGACTGTAATTGGCTACATTTCCACACATAAAAACAAAGTAAAACTGAATGTGAAAGAAAGTCATCACATGAATATCTTATAATTGTATTTGGCTTCAGATAAAGTGATTGTTCAGGGGAAGGCTATTTTTTTTATATGAATGAGTGTTTGTAGATAGTCAGGTGAGTATGTAACAAGTTAGAAAATAGGCTCATTATATATAATAACCATAGTTCCCATACATCCAAATCTGTATTTTGTACATTAGTAGTAAATTACTTAAAGGAGAATTTTTGTGTGTGTACCCAGTCTCTAACCGGATTCTCTCTATCTTTGAGTCCCTTTCTACTTCTCTCTCTCTCTCTGTATCTGTCACACACAAATGCACACAGACACACACTCACTGAGAAACACACAGAAACACACTCACAGAGAAACACACAAGGCACACTGTATGCACAGACACCTACACTCACTCACTCACTCACTCACTCAGAAATCTCATTAGAGCCTGTGGTTAATTGCGGCAGACAAATGCTAATAGTTCAAGCAACAAAGCAGCTGTGTGTATGAAAAAAAAATGGAATCCACAAAGTAATTATTTCATCCAATATTAATTTAATTATACAGTTTTGTGTGATACATTAATTTAGGAGAGTTTTTCTAATCATACGCAGTCTGGAAATAAATTAGAACTACAGAGGCACATGGGAACTAGAGTTTTCTCCACAGACTCACTAGGGGGGAAATTGCATCATTCTCCTCTGGAGTGCTGGGATTTTCGAATTTAAATTAAAATACAAAAGATCGGGAGTCTCTCGTCAACAGAGAGAGAATGGAATGGGAGAGGACGTATACAGGGAGTTTCCCATGTTTGGGTGAGGTTAACATACAGGGTTTAGTATTCCCTGATGAGAGAAACAAAACTCACCTATAACTATAGCGTGTATATACCCCGTACCGGTAGGCGAATATTAATTGTCTCTCTTGGGCCTTGAGATTGCCTCGTCCCTGCTCTTGCATGAATAAAGAGAAAAAGTTATTGCAATGTTTTGTAAGCAAGTGGCAACTGGAGATTTGGTACTATTACTGAATTGCAGCATGGGAGGTTTGTTTTAATCTTTTACTTTTAAGGCTTGGTTGTTTTTTTGAAGTCCACAGAGGTACCCACGTCAGATTGGCAAGATGGCTCTGTCCTCCGATATCTTTTCTCTCTCCTGTCCCGCTCTTGCGTATGTAAAATGGTGTTACTGTTGTTCAAATCTAATTGTTTTGGAAGCTTGTCAGATTAATAGCTGTACCTCTGTGGATTCCCTTAACAGACAACCTGCATGCTGTGCAGTTTTAATTCAAACAAACACACCTCAGCCCAAACTAGGTCCATGCTATATTTCTACATGTACAAATTGGGCACATGTGTGCTAGCGACCCCTTTCCCACCTCTCCCTCTCTACGGCACTTTTTTTTTTCTTTTTTTTTTTTATTCACACTTTTTAATAAAGCAGAACATCTTGCCTCTGGACGTCTTGTGGACGGACAGCTGTGCCAGTGGTCGAGGTGAAAATCAACCCCAGGACACGTCAGAGAGTGAGACATCCAGCCTAAAATTAGAGGAGAAACCTGCGTGTGTGTGAAGGGGGGAATGGCGTGAGTGGAGGAGAGAGAGAGAGAGAGGGGGGGGGGGGGGGGGAGGGAATTCAAGTGTTGGTGAGGCACGTCCACCCCTGGCCGGTTACAGTAAATCAGCTCCCTGAATGACTGAGGGTTACACCTCAGGAAGTAGCTTCCTGGAGTCAAAAGTGCAGTGGTATTTATATAATAACACTGTTTCATTCCAGCACCCCCCTTCCCCCCCTTACCATGAAACAGTAATGGGGCCTCTGCCAGCAGTCTCCTAATGCTCCAATGTTGGAATTAAAACCAGGGTATGTGAATGAGCGGACGTTAATTAGCAATGACCCCCCCCCCCTCTTCTCTCTTTCTCTCTCTCCGTCTTTCTCTCTTATCACTCCCTGCAACTGTGTAAAAGACACACACACACAAAGCACACCACACACACACACACACACACACACACATACACACACCACACACACACACACACACACACACACACACACCAAATCTGCACCCACTCCTTCCCCCGAGGCAATAAGGAGTTGGAGGAGAATCAGAGGAAAAAGTTGACCATTGTTTTCACGGTTGTTGTTTCTTCAGAAAATGCAGGGTTGCAAATCCTCCTTCTGTTTTTCTCTTCAGCATTATGAGATCAGGAAGACTATCGTCAGTGTAACAGTTATTTTTAATGGAAGACCACAAAAATGCTGGTGTCATTTCCACTAGCAAATTACCCCAAACAATTATTATAGAACATAGACCGTAAACTTAACTTCTTGAAATTACTTTAAGAAAATGTATGGGTAAATGTCTCACTAATCAGGTATGCAATTAAAAGTATATTGTTGGTGTACTTTACGTACAGTTTATCATATTTTCTTTGTTATTGACACCACAAATGATAGTATTAATGAATTTTAAAATGGAAAAATCTGTCTTTAATGAGTTACATGTAATTGTGACTGGAGAAAACACACATGCCCTCAGCAACAGGGTGACTCTTGTTTTTCTGCCGAGCAAGGACATCAAAATGAGGTCACTGACAACAGGTGGTTAAGATATAAAGAAATCAGAGCTGATCTTCCTCTGATAGAAAAAAAAATAAAGAATGCCGGGTACAGTACAGTAACAAAAGGCCTGGCATCCAGGAATCCTGTTTACGATTGCACGAAAAAGAAATAAGAAAAGAGCAGAGGGCTTGTATTGATGCTAACATGCAAAACCAAATGTGCGTCAGTGTTTAATGTGCCAGCATTGTTCACTTCGTGCGGGTCTGGTGGGGAGAGAGACGTGGTTCTTCTGGGTCAAATGGGAAGACGGTTGGAGCGGAGTCGATTAGCCAACTCTCTGTCGCTGTGCCTTTAACCAGACCTGACTGGGCACACTCAGGCTTCTTATTGTCCTATTATTCCGCTCAGTGATTGAGATAATAACCAAGGCTTTTTGTCTCTTTCCCAGGCACACCATTCTCCTACAAAGGTCATTGATGTTTGGAGTAATCTTGTTTTTCGTTATTCCATTTGCATTTAAAAAAAAAATTAAAAAATTTGTGCCTTTTCTTGAATTTGAAATTGTTTCCAGTTTTGGTTAGGAATATAATGGTCCAGCACCCAAAGTACTGGGAATCTTAGGGGTGAATTAAGAGAGGGAAATAGCACAGCTACGATCACATTCTGGACAAGGTTATCCTTCCACATGATGGCATTTCATGGCTGTTCCCCTAAACAACAAAATGCATTGGACTTGTGTGCTCGGGAATACAATCACCATTTTATTTTCATAACGTTTACAAAAATGGAATTCACAAAAAAAAGGCTGATTTAGGAAAAGTTTGAAGTAAGTACCAATCTTTTTAGCAAAAAGTAGATAATTTACCTGCAGGTTAAAATGCCTTGCCCAACATCCACACAGAGTTAACCTAAAGCCCTGTGACCTGGGATACAGGTTACGAAATATCGTATGTATGGGCCCTTGGAGAGTCTGGAGTGTATAGACAGTCTGTCGAGGTAATGGGTAAATCCCATCAGCTCCCCACAGAGCCTCAATTGACCACGGTAAAGCCTAACCATGTCCTCAAACACACACACACACACACACACACACACACACACACACACACACAACACAGATTACAGTAGTTGCAGTTCAATTATAGTAGTCCCATTAGATTTTAACAGTATTTTTTTTTTACTCAGAGAGCCAAGTTACTCACATTTGGTGTGATTTTAAATGCTTATGTCTTGTTTTTTTTGTTATTCTTTAAATTTCCAACTTTTTTGTCGTCTAAAAATCTGAAAATGTGTTTCAACCAGAGATGATCAAAACTTGACAATATTTGAGCAGGACACTCAAGCCCAATTGGTAATTGTGTTAATGGAATTTCACAACAGCTATTCATTTAACCATCTTTACTGCAAATGGGACACAGGCATGCCTACATATGTTTGGAGGTTTTGATACAATGCGCTTTGCGTTTCAGGGGTCCTGAGCCTGCCTGTACCCATACACTCCTCTCCACCATGCTTATCGCCATTATCTTAGGTTTAAATCCAAATAATGAGATTAAGAGAGATAAAAGCAATTGGGGTTTAATTAACACACCACTTTACAATCTGGCAGTCTCATAATGGGCTGATAAGTCCGCTCCACACAGAGACACAGTCCTTCATGACGAATTCACTGCTCAGACACTTCACGTCTACTGTGAAATTGATAACTGGATAACATTTCGAATTGGAAATTGATATGGTGTTTTTGTTTCTATTACCTCCAGTAATAGCCATCTTCAATGCAAAACACAAGTGTTTGCTTGTGTCTGAAACCTCTCCAGTACACACATCAAGGTGGGTGAGGATGACGAGATGAGGGTCAGGCAGGGTTCGCAGGCATGGGGAGGGACAGGTGTTGGACCGCGAGTGATACCAGGACAACAGACACAGATATCACCATGGTTTCGGTGGGGGGTCTTAGGGGGTGGGGGGTGACCCCAGTCAACTGTTAGGGTGCTCCCCTAACAGACAGAGGTCCTTATCTCCCTATGCAGCTCCCCCGGAGCACCCTGACACCACTGGGACTTGTCAGTCACTGCTGACGTGTGTGACGTCTCACTCCACTATGAGATGGGGCAGGACCAGACGAATCACTTCTAAATGACAAATCACCCCTGAGACGGAGATGCATCCCAGTTTCAAACCTGATGTCTGTGATCTGTCTGTCAGTGCTCGGTTTGGCTATTGATTCTTTGTTTTGTTAGTTATACTGCGCTCGTTCGCTGTTAATGTAGATGATGTTGCCATGACTGTTTTACAAAAAATAAATCACATTCCTTACTTTATTTTTCTTCTAAAAAATACATATTAAAAGGGCCGGTGGAGATACAGTGAGAGACTATTGTTTTTAATGGCAGTGCTGATGCACTTCACAACCATGCACAACAAGGCCAACTGATGGGAAGGTGAAAAAAAAACGCCCTCCCTTTAAGCAGCGATAATTAAGTAGGGATCCTTGGTCCTCTCTCTTATCCCTGACAGCACCAGTGAACTCCTGTCTTTTCTCCTCCCTCCTTCCTGTCACCTCTATCGAAGGCGAGCCATAATGATACACATTGTAAAGTCTGTGTAAGCACCACCTTTAGACTCTTAAAGTGACCCTCAAGGCCGCAATGACGCCGTCGCATCCCCAGTGTTGTTGAAAGGCGGTAGGCATAAAAAAATTTAATCATTTGTAGCTCTTTATTTTTTACCGGCTATTTGTGGCTCCGATCGCTGGTTTGTTTATAAGATAGGGAAACCTTGTCGTTTTCACTGACCTTGTGTTTAATGGGGAAATGTGTACGTAGCAGATTGGCAGGTTCCCATGCAGGTTGAGTGTAAAGGAGTGAAGTGTATCTCATAATACAACTGTGTATTTGTTTACATCAGAGACTGCCCCCAGACTACTTCTCTTACGCTTTTTCAGCTCTATAATTGAGTGTGTAGTAGTTAGGCCACTAAAACAGCCCCATGCTTTCCTTGGAAATGACACACATACCTGTCAATGTACAAATCAAATTAACACGGTGTAAATGCATGGCACCAAAATATTGATCTGTAATTTTGTTGCAATCAGCTTTATGGAAGAGTTACGTTAATACCAAAAGATAGGTTTCAGTTTGAAGTAGATTTGTCTTATCTATAGATTACAGAATAAATTGGAGGCAACCACTGAAAAGTTTTGAAGAATTCCAAATTAACTTTTTAAGCTTTAAGTTTTACTAGCGTTGAACACACTTTTGCAAAACATTATTTATTTATTTTGTATTTAAAGACTCCCTCAATTCCCTCATGTATGATTAATTCCTTATAAAGCCATCGCATGGGAATTCCACTCCTGGTCTCGTAAAAAGTAATGACGAAGATTACCCCTGGAGGAAGAAACCGCGGGGAGAGAACTGTGGGCATTAGGAAAGCCCGTGAAATTACAGCTTCCTCGTTCGATAAGTGCTTTGGACTGTTAATCGGCCCAATAATAAGACTATAGACCCTGGCGTACGCTGGGAGCGTCTCTGAAACCTTCCCCGTCCACGCTCTCAGCTCTGAGCGGGAGTAAAAACAGGCGAGGATAAATAGCCTCGCCAACCGGCTGAGAGAAAAGCCCCTCACTATCAGACGAGCATCCCGGGCATTTATACAAACGATATTTACTCAATTTATGAACTGCAGGGAGGGGGTGGGTGGGAGTTTGATAATCCGTTAAATGTCTGCACACATACCTGCCCTGTTTCTGGCTCCTTATTAAAATATGTAGATTAATTTGAGACTGGTTCTGCATGTGATTAGAGAGAGTGGATTGGGTGCTCGAGATTCAGCTCATATTTGTAATCTTCTAAATGTACCAGTCAGTGAGAGCTTGTCAATTAAATAGCAGGGAATGATGGGAGAGCAAGAATCGTCTTCATCGCCTTGTTTTATGCTCGAGTGGCTGCACATTCATCATTTACAGGGCTTCAAGTCATTGGTGGAAAAGTTTTGTTGAGAGCTTTAGATACTGGATGAATTTGTATTCTTCATCGAGACAGCAGCTCAGAGCGCTTTGCCAAAGTGCACCCAGGCTTTGTCAATTACAGCGTGTGTCAGAGGAAAAATAGATTATGTCATTCCAGATGAGAGAAGGCATTAAGAGAAGCCTGTGATAGTTAGATACTGGGGAATTTAATGGTATTTATGCCAGCTTGTTTAAAGACAATTGATTTTCACTTTTTTTTTACGTGTAAAGGGTTCTTTTTGTTTATTAATTTGAGCTTTACTTGAAATCTAGCACAGATAATTTGTTTAATTAATAAGAGAAATAATGCAAGGCATTAGGGATAAGGCAATAAGTAAAAAAATAACTCACTAACTAATAGTTTGCCTTAATTATCAGGTATACTCCATAATGCATTACATTGACATGAACATACTTCTTCCAGCCTTTACTGCCAATAATCGTTTTACTTTTGAAATTGAATTTGTAAATTATATGTAATGTAAACCCAGTCAATACATTCACATCTGTTCGGATTAAGAAATGTTAAGGTTTTGAATTTGGGAACTTCAAGACGTCAGACATTTAAAAAGAAATAATGTGCTCAACATTAACAGAAGGAACAGAAGAAAGGTAGCATTAAGTCCTCCTCCAGGTGTACGGGATCTTAACAACAACCAAACTCTGCACCCTTCACCGTCCTCAGTGGCAGCTGCTTTTTTCCTCCGCGACCATTGATGGAGCTGAATGAGACAGCAGAACAATGATCTGAGAATGAGCTTCTAGCACAGCCCCTTTGTCATCAAACACAATAACGTGATTTAGGTTGATTAAATCACTCCTAATAGGCAGTGATGGAGCTCCACCATTTGTCTTCAATCAAATGAGCTCTTTTGTAAGACAATTGCCTGGGCACCGTGGCAGTGGTGTGGGGACGGACAGCAGGGCTTCTGGAACAGGTTTGTATCGATCTCCCCAAAGCATTCCTACAACAGCAGAGCCACAATGACTCAGCAGCTCGTATTTATCATTGCGAACAAATAATGTATGTTTTACGTTTGTGAGCGTTGCGGTCCCAACACTTATCCTTATAGTCTTATTACCATCTATGGTAAGAGGTTGCATTGTAAGGTTATCCCAGGTGCGGTTCTACTGTAGCTGTCCAACTAGTTTTCGGCTTGGGTTATGGAGGAGGAGGGGCACACCTGTTGTGCGCTCTGACAGGTCTAGCCATAGGGCTCTCTCTTGGACCGGCCTGTTAAGGAGCCCAGGGGCTGTGGACTGGCAGGGGTGAGAGAGCTGTCTAGTCAGTGTCTTGTTTCACCTCCCCTCAGCACTTTTTGCCTCCCTCTGGCAGGATCTCTCATCAACTTTAGATTTCTACAGCGACGCTGGTCAAAAAAAAAAAAAAAAGTTTTATCACCAAAAGTAAAACTTCAGGATATGGATATTTCTGGTTTAGCATTTTGCATGTATGTCACGATATCTATTTGGAACACACGGGGCATTTAAAACATGGTAAGTTCCCAGGTGTAGCCCGGTCAGGGGTCACTCCCGGTGCAGGACGGCGAGTTAAGCTGTGTGCCAACACTGTTAGCTTAGTACATCATTCTGTAAAGCGAAAGCAGGGTTTAGTGCTGAGAGGGCAACCGGACTGAGTGCCACAGGATTAAAGGGAGCTCCTGATATTTGGCACAACACCCGACCGGGGGCCAGAGTTAATTTAGCGATGAGGGGTCAAAGGATCGCAGGGCCTGACCCAAGACGAGACGCCACAAGAGATCAGAAGTGTTCGGACAGCGCCACCATTCTGTGGGAGCTAGTCATTGAAAGTGGTTTCTTTTTGTGGAAATAAGAAATCAGGTACAGCAGCCATGTTTTCCAATCATGCACATGCTAATCATGGTCTAAGTCGATGTGTAGGGTGGACGTCCAGAGTGGGGATTTCTTGCATGTGTAATGTCTGCATGAATGTAAAATGCAAATGTATGATTTTGGATGTCTAGATGTATTTTAAGAGATTATTTGTGTGTTTGTGTGTGTGTGTGTGTGTGTGTGTGTGTGTGTGTGTCTGAGTGAGCGCAGCGCATGCCTGCGTGTCTCTACATGTGTCAGTATGAGTGTGTGTCTCCCAGTTGGTGTGCCATGTTTTCTGGGTGGAAATGCAAAAGGGCCTCCTCAGTCCTTCAGTCACTCACTTCCTCTTGCTTGACTGGGCTGCTCAGCCAGCCTGAAAGCCACGTCGTTGTCATGTTGGAGTGTGCTAATTAGGCTCTAGTCTAATTTTCCAGGATGCTCTACTGCCCTTTAAATGGCCATTTCAAATTCAAAGTGATGGTAATTGTACCAAGGCATGCTGATCTAGTAATCACCCAGGGTTTTTTTGTTTTTTTTTTGGTTCTGCTTTTCCATCCTCCCTCTGGCCTATCTGTTATTGTCTACACCGTCCCATGCCTTTATGAAGAGGTTTTAAGTGGCAGCAAAAACAATGCCCCCCCCCCCCCCCCCCCCACGTTCACATCCTCCCTGTTTCTACACAGACCTTGCCAAGGTTGGAAGGCTGGGGGTCATGGCAACCAGCGGTTTGTGAGCAGCAGGGCCAAATTAAATGTCAAAATAAGAGCCGCCATGTGGGGACAAAACTGGGGGGAGATTTGCTTTAAATCAACACTGTCACATTTCGACTGAAAGAGTGGTAAATTCAAGAACAGTTGACTCAGACAGTTGACTTGAAGTCATTAGGTCGTTCAATGAAATAATCTGCTGTAAAGACACAGTGACAGGACACTAATGGCTTTGCCAGGCACGCGCGGCAAATTTACATTGGAATAAAAGATGGAATAAAGTATAAACCATAAGATGTCGACGGCAAAAAAAGTGGATTATATGAAAATTATTAGTGGTCAAAGACTACACTCATAAAGTAATTAGCCTTGAGTCAAACTTTGTATTTCGGCTTTAATCCCACTTTCAGTCTCAAAGATTAAAGTAGCAGACATCGAGAGCAGCTGGAGTCATTTGGACACTTTTGTCTAAAGAAACAAAAAAAGGAAACCCGCCTTCATCACCAAATGGAAGGGTAATAGTGGTCACCAAATACAGTACCGTGTCGGAAGTGTAATGATCGTATCGGGCGAACCACTAACGCTTCCCGTAACGTCCTCCACAATCAATAGTCCTCCAGTCACTGCACTCATTCGTTATAGCACGAGCATTTCCTCCTGTTTAAAGTGGAATCACCCCCCGCGTTTGATGCTATTTACTCCTGTCCTGAGCTAGCTTTGCTTTGTCAGGTGAGGTTCTATTTGTTCTTGAAAGGGATTCCTTGAAGTGACTCGGGGTGTCAGGTCTGTGACGCTCCCCCTTTTCAATTGTCTTTGCACGCGCCGGAGATGTGAGGACGTGTGACTCCTCAGCCGTCACAATATTGATACTGTACGATGGCTGTCGAGACACAAGCCCCAGCTTCTAATCTGCCGTGACAGACCGCACTGCACATGAATGATAGCAGGTGTGACATCACAAATAAAAAGAAGAAATCCAGTCAAATAAAAAGAGAGGGAAAAAAAAAGAATCCTAAAGTTTCTATGTGAGTATTATATAGATAGGAAATACATGTGAAAAAAGCGGAGGTTCATTGTCAGAACCTTAAAGCAATGTATTTGCCCCCTTTGTTCATAAACAAGATATGTTATCTTTTCTTTGTTATCTTTTCTTATCCGCGTTAGGACAGGTAGTTGATGGGATAGGAGTCTAACCCATTCATCCGCGCTGGTCTTCCCAACGGTGGTTTTTATTTTATCTTTAGTGAGCTCTCGGAGCAAATGGACAGGAGGCTTAGGACAGGGGAACAAAGGAACACAATGGACTTCCTCCAAGACACCTCCAAGACACTGATTCATCAGTGAGACAAGAGGCCTCTGGGCAGGTGTCTGGTCACACATACACACACACCCACACACCCACACACACATACAATAATCCAATACACACATGCCACCCAAATCCGCTCATTGCATGCATTCATCACCGGCTATGTTTGGTTATTTTATTGTTATATTTCTTTTGCATTAATTTATTTATACAAGGCCAACTGACTGAGACCATGTGTCTTTTGCAGCAGTGCCCTGTTCACAAGGACAGCTTAATTAGGATGTCCACCTCCACGTAGCGTTGATCATTACCCAGTCTGGTCCGCTGTTTCAACATAGTAGTGTGGGCCATTGGGAAGACATAATTGACCAACTACAGTTAAAATGTCTTCAATATGGGACACAACTGAGTAATAACACTGAATACATTGTCGTTCAAACAATGAATAATGTAATTAATATTTTCCCATCGATAATTGTAGTTTTATTTGCCTTTAACCTTTAAATGCACACAAATCGTGCACATGTGCTTTATAATAATGCAATGTTGTTATCATTTGAAAATTACATGTATGATATATGTCTTAGTCCATTGGCTTTGCAGTCTGGTGGGCCTTTGCCTCAATGGTGAAACGTCAATTCCTTTTGCCAGCCTCTTTTACTTTGAAATGACTCGGCCTTAAAAAGCCATGTTTTTTGTTTAAACAGGTGCGTAAATATTGAGTAGATCTTCGAGCAAGTACTAACAGACTTTGATGGGACAATGAGAGGCTGGCTTGATTGAGTTATGTGTATCCACAACTAGAGTACTGTAAGTATATAGCCCTGGATGTGACAAGGTGAGAAAAGCCAACCAACGAAGCCTGAACAAAAGCGTACCATTTTAATTGCAATCCAGTATGGACAGGTTGCAAGCTATGCTGGCAAATAACTGTCATTCCTTTTTGCAGTCAGGTCATCTGTGTTGTTTTCTTGTGACCCACAATCATTTAAAAGTTTCAGTGTATGCATTGAGGTGAAGAAGTCCTGTATTCATACCCATAGAGTTTTAGGTCTACTTTTAATAATGAAAACTCTCAAAAAAAGTAAAAGTAAAGTTTTCTTTGCATTCTGGGAACATAAAATGAGTTGTGAGCAGTATGCTTATCATGGACCATTGTATAAAATAATGGTGCTTTTAGACCCAATGTATCAATAAGTCTTGTACTTATTTTGATTGGAATGCATCTTTTATTAAGGAAGGGTTCACGGTCAGTTTTTCAGAATAGTCCCAGTCCTGGTGCATTGAATTTGAGGCTGAACTGAACTGAGGCTGAAAGTAACTTCCATCTTGTTTCCAATCCAAGTCTTTTTTTTCTTTTCCTTCTCTTGTTCTGCTCCCACAGGATAGACCCTTGAAGTTCCTCATTTACCAAAATTGAAGAAGTTGAAGGCCAGGACATTATATTTTTTTTCTGTCAGATTTGCAAAGATTACTTCCATCATGATCCTATTAGCCACAAGGAAAATGTGACTACTTAAGATGGATTTATGGAAAATCGTTAACCCTCCCCCCTGATAAACATTAGTCGGTGGATGAATCTGAAGCTCTCAACAGAAGTTGTTCCCTCTGCAAATTCATCTCAAAAGGCCGCGTTCGTGTTCTCAAGGCCAACAAGTCTGAAAGTCATAATCTCAGACCTCGAGCACCACTTCAGGTTCCCAGCGGGCTGGGTTCCTGTAACTTTGAGATCGCTGAAGCGCATCTGATTTAGCAAAGGATTAGTCCACCCTAGCACCTGCAGTCTCTTCTCAGGTCAACCACTCCTGACTGCAAAGAGACCCAAGGACTAGGGGTTAACAGAGGTGACACGAAAAACAACATTATTAAATGCATATATATATATACATATATGTATACATGTATATGGTGTATATATACACGTATATACGTATATATATACATACACATAAAACCAATACTAAAATGTCTATATTGTTTGGATATAAAATAAAAGAAACATGTCAATGTCTCATTACATGGTTAATATACCATTGGAAATGTTAAATTTCGTAATGATCGAGTTCATTTAAAGTGCACTCATCCTGCAGTGGACTGAAGTGGCTGCGATGGCTTACCCTCCTCCGCCCTTGCAGAGTTTGTCATCCTCGGGTCAAAGACCCCCAGCTCAAGGCCCCCATGGCTGGCAGCATATGGGAGCGAGGCAGGGGGTTTGTGTATAGTGGAAGCCTGGTGGTCATGCCACGGAGCTCAGGTATAGTCTTCCTCCAGCCGGATCCCCCCCAGCCGGGGCACCCAAGGGAGAGGAGGTGTTAAAACCTGAAGGGCCTTTGCCTGGTCCCCTTTGAGCATGCCACCATCTGCTGTCCCACCCCCGCCCAGCTGGCCACCTTTGATCCCACCAAATTTGAGCTAAAATGAGGATGATGACTGAGGCCTTCCAGTTTGCTCCGAAGGCATTTTGGGCGAGTGAGTGGCTGTGTTCACACACACACACAGGCACACTCACCCACACACACACACACACACACGCACGCACTCACACACACACACACACACACACACACACACACACACACACACACACACACACCGGGAGATGGGTATAAATATAAAGACGAAGTTGACGCACCCCACCGTAGTGATGACACAGACGAATTGTAGCTAATCACCTCGGCCTGTTCTTTTGGAGTTGATGGCAGTTTGCCAAGATAATGGGAAGACAGAGTATAGAATTGAGTGTGCTCTGTGAAGCTGTGAATGCTGCTGCTCACATGAGAAAATCACCGAGGGAATTGATCATTAATGTGGAAACGTAGAGGCAAGCCATATATTAAATGAAGCAAGCGGGAATAACCATGACCATGTAATTGTAGCACCTCATACTTCTAATTAAAGTACATCTCTGAAACAGATGTAAAGTGTGACTCTGGGTCAATTGAAATTGAAATCAAAATGATCAGAATTGCTCGCTTTCAGGGAAACCTAGGGCTATGGATCCATGCCAAATGACTCATATTCCCAGTGATTAAAAGAGGATTTTGAACTGAACGACCAATTCCATAATAAATCAATGTGTGTGCACACATCTTCTGCAACTCAGGGCTAAATTGATACCATAGAAAAATAGCATGTGAATAATTAAAAGCATTGATTAAGCAGCAGTGAGATAATATTTAATTAAGGTGCCTTATTAAAATTCCTCTAGCACAATTGTTAATGGGTCATTAACACAACTAATTAATTAAGCAGTCTCACATTACAAAAATTATTTAAATCTATAATGAGAAGATGTTTTTGAAGCAGCTCCAAAGCCTGTGTTGAATCTCATGTGTTGTACTATTACTGGCCAAATGTAATTTTTTCATTTCAATCAAGTAAGAGAACTAAACATCTTCTTACAGTAATCTTAAAACAAAAAAGATAAAAGCAACATTATGTGAGTATGTATTAACTTGCTGTCATGCTGTGCCTGGGCTGTGATATTTGCTCCACCAATTTACAGTACATCATAGCTGTTTGGGCTTTTGTATGGGTGGATGTGTATGTTCCTGCATTCATGAATGTGTGCGTACAGGAAAGATGGCTCACTAACCATGTTCTCCATAGAGTGCAGACGTCTACCGCTGCTGTTGCTGTGTGACAAACCCACCCAGTGTGAGGGCGTGCAGAAAAAGGGGGATAAGCAAAGAAAGAAAAAAGATTAGAGAGCGAGCAAGAGAGCGCAAAAGAGAAAGAGTACTAGAAAGAGAGGAAGAAAGAGAGAGTGAGAGAGAGTGAGAGACAGATAGAAAGAGAGAGAGAGCGAGAGATAGAGAGAAGGAGAGAGGGAGAGAGGGAGAGATAAAGAAAGAGAGAGAGACAGAGAACGCGAGAGGGAGAGAGAAAGAGAAAGAGAGCGAGAGAGAAGGAGAGAGAAAGAGAGAGAGAGTGTGAGAGAGAGAGAGAGAGAGAGAGAGAGAGAGAGAGAGAGAGAGAGAGAGAGAGAGAGAAAGAGAGAGAGAGAGAAGAGAAAAAGAGAGGGAAGAGAGAGAGAGAGAGATGGAGAGAGAGAGAGAGAGAGAGAGAGAGGAGAGAGAGAGAGAGAGAGAGAGAGAGAGAGAGAGAGAGAGAGAGAGAGAGAGAGAGAGAGAGAGAGAGAGAGAGAGAGAGAGAGAGAGAGAGAGAGAGAGAGAGAGAGAGAGAGAGAGAGAGGGACGAAGGTAAATGTGCACAAGCTACTCTGTGTGTGATCAGGGGTGAGCTCCCCCGGTGAGATTCCTCACCCCCGTAGCGTGAACAATCCCCGACCGCGATCCGCGAGCTAACCGGCTTGCATAAATAAAATTAGTTATCTCCTAGTTCCCGGGCCTCTCTGTCCGCTCAGCCTGTGTTTAATCACGCAGGGGCCGATGGGAAAGGGTCGGGATATTTCTTTCTTTTTTTTTTTCTGCTGGAATAATCAGAGGGGCCGCCTGCATGTGCCCTGGTCATATGTATTAATCCTGCCTTCCTTTGGCTGGTCTTATCAGCTCCCAAAGCCTCCCTCTCTTGGGGATCCAGGCCGTCGTCTCAGCGCCCTCTAATCTGCCCTGAGAAATTGTTAACAGGATGTAAATGCGTCCAGGGATGAAATATGGCCCCGTGTATAACACACGCGTTATTGTTAAGCGTTTTGCATGCCAGCTCTGAGATTATGCTCTCGTAGAATAGGGTGAGATGCTATTGATTGATGGAATAACAAATGTCGGATATCGTTTTAGATGCAAATAATCAAAGGGGGTTGGTACGTGGGCTGGTGTGTGTTCGTTTTTACGCTGGCTGGGTGTAGGAAAGGTTGAAACGATTGGAGGATTTATCTCGTCCTCCATTTTAGTTTAATGGAATGTACTGTATATGGTTATTTTTTCCTTCCTTGCAAAGGGGTTTCGTTTTGTGTGCCGCTGTGAATTGTCGATATCCGGGATGTGTTTGAGTTGACCAAGTTTGCTATCAGCACAATTATGACACGATTGGAATACATCAAATCCCAAGTTGTCATCTACAATGAGCATCAGAAACTTTGTAGAAATATGTGTGTAGATAGTTTGAATTAACCTCTCAGACATTCAGAGTGTGTTTTTATCTCCATCTCTATGCATTAGTTTGTCTTGAAATTTTGACTTAAGTCTTACTTTTCTGATAAAATAAAGCATAATTCACATTTCGAACTTCATTTTTTTGTGGTTACTGCCCCCCATGTTTCATCTTTTTTTCTGAAGAGACTAAGGATGAGATGTCGATGATGAAGGAAATTTAATTGTTTTATTGTGTTATCATAATTAACATTTTCAATATTCAAATGTTGAAATAAATAATTTTACTGCAAAGTCAAATACGACATACATTATTAAGGTGTATGTAAAGGATATGGAATCTATATATATATATATATATATATATATATGTATGTATATATATATAATATATATGTATATGTATATGTATATGTATGTGTATATATATATATATATATATCTATATGTATATATACATATATATATATATAATATTGATAAATCATTTTCCAAATCCAATTTCTCTAATCTCAAACGTTTTTTTGTTTTTTTTGCCAGTGAGAGCGTACATCCATTTTTGGTAGGTCCTGTCAGATGGGAGACAGTCTTTGTTGTCACTTCCTGTCATGCTTGGTTAGGACCTAGCATCAGTTTCCATAGACAGGAAGCTGTGAGATTTCTACTGTAGTGTAACGATAATTAGACCCCCCTTTCCCTCCCTCCACAAATAAGATGCAAAGCAGCTCAAAGTACTGTCTCCCATGATTAAAGACAGCTCATTATCTCATGCAAGTCTCTGTATGATTCCAGCCCCCACAGAGGAAGAGCTAGGGTAACCAATGAGAAGGAGCACATAATTGTCCCTGTCACCAAACACCAAATTGGACTACGCATATGGCTAGTCCCACCTTCTCAAGGACAGGACGTTGAGTGTCATTGATCACTTTTTAAATCATAGTACATTGCTTTCTTATCGAAAGTGTTGGCTTTGCCTTGTGTATCCTAGCTGTTTCTAATATATTTTACTGTATGGATGACTTGTTTTAACTGACTCTATCCTATTCCTTTAATTTATTTACACAGTGTTTCAATAATTTCATGAGAAATAATTACGGAAAGACTGTCCACATAGCTGTGCATTGGCTTTCATTGCAATTAATTTACATTCTACTACTCTTTCTCAAAGAGAAATATTACCATGAAACTGCAATGACTGAACATACATCAATTTGTTTCTGTGATGAATCCTGAGCCATTTGTCCATTAAAGTCCCTTGTATACTGTGGGTCTAAAATGGCCTGAGAGAAAACAAACATTATGACAGCAGAGGACACTGTACCAGAGCTAACCGTTGACACTAACAGTTACACACAGGGACACACAGCTGTAATTGGCTTGAAGAGACTGACCGACACATGCATCCAGCAACTATAATTATCGAAAATCAAACGCTGGGCCTGCTGGCTTGGTGGCAACTTTGAATGGAAATGTTACAAACGAGGCCCCTCAAATAAGGAATAATTTCTGACCACACTCAGCAGTGTCTCCCAGCATGGGGGTGCCAAACCAGGGAAAGTTTTCAAGCTGGGGGCTGATTAGGATGAGGATGGGTCTCTGTTGGAGGACGGACATTGCGGCGCTTCCCGGGAGAATAAATTTGCACCTGCCCCGTGCAGAACAATGGTCCAATCCCTCATGCCAGGCACTGGGCTTAATTAAAAAACATGGCTAATTTGCACACCCTCCTCTGACTTTAAATTGGAATCTAGTTCACCACTGAGTCTGTTAATTTGAACAGGAAACTGCCGGCTGAGAGGGGATGGCACTTTGATGGGCCTGACACGGAGTGGACAAAGAGCAAACACACGCACACACACACACACACACACACACACACACACACACACTCTCTCTCTCACACACACACACACACACACACACACACACACACACACACACACACACACAGACACACACGCACACACTCGCACACACACACACACACACACACACACACACACTCATACACACACACACACACACACACACACACACACACATACACACACACACACAGACAGAATGGAACTGTCTAGGAACCACAAGGGCATCTCTTTTCCTCCACAACGTTTACTGTACAGTAGAAAAAAAATCAAACTAACTTTGATTCAAACAACCAAAGCAATAATCCCCCCTTCTTTGTAGTCCGGGATAATCTCCACAAAATGAAATCATAGGCAGACGATGGGAATGGGAACCCTGACACGTCCTTATTTGACAGATGACCGGATTGATGATTCCTCGGGAAAATGTATATTCCCCCGAGAAGGCGGATGAATTATGACAGTTTTCATATTAAGCAGACTCATCTTCCTGCAAAGAGCATTAGCAGTGCCGAGTGCATCAGCTGATACCATCACAAATTGACCTGCCAATCTTCCTGCCCTGGCTTCAAAGGTGCAGATAAGGTGTTTCGGGTCATTGACAGAGAGTCTGTCTGTAGGCCTTTCCTTGCTGTTATCAGGCTCTGTGTTTCTCTCTCTGAGCCAAGACCTCCTATTCTCCCAGTGACATGAAAAAAAGACCTCGGATTATTCACCAGAGCCTAAAATGGAGGCTATTTCGCTTTCGTTACATGTTTTACACGCTCTTTCTAAAATAGCCCTTTAATACTTTTTCTCTGTCTGCGTTGAGGAGACCAGAGAGAGGGGGGGAATATCTTTCCATGGCTTACGAGGTAATCTCATTGATATTTATTCTTCTAATGACACCTAAGAATGTAAACTGATGGCCATATTCATTCCAATATGACCCCAATGTGTCTTTCATATTCAAGTAATGAAACGTACATAAAGGAAACTTGAAATCTGCTGGTCGGAGATGAAATAAGCTCTCATGCGAAGCAATCTCAGCAAGGTATTAAAGTTAGCAAATGGTAGATAATACCATGAGATTTAAAGATGTATGTCTAACAGTGATTCTTTAAGGGTGAATTAAGGATCTTAGAATTGGAATTGGATGTAACTAAGGCTTATATAAAGACTTTGCTATTATAGACAGAAAAACTGTAGCCACCAAAATTCATTATTTGAAAACCCTCACATTGGCTTTGGATATGAAGTAAGAACACAGTCCTTCCCCCGACGGACATATCTCTGGGGTAATTACCTTGTCGCAAAGCTCACACTCACTGACATAAATAAAAGAGAAAAGATTTCAGCTAGGTATCAATTGTTACAGAGGAGGTCAGAGAGAGAAGGGGGGGGGGGGGGGGGTGCGGGGGTGCAGTGAGAAAGCTACATTTGGGGGAGATCACTCCTCACGCTCAGCCCTAGCTGTCCTACCTGTCGTGGTGGTGTTGACAGGCGGTTTGTTTGGTCAGGCGTGGCACGGGGGAAGTGAGAGAGTGCAGGGGACTCTCAGAGTTTGTGATAGCAGGCGGGGGGACCGAGCGGCCAAGGTGACATCTTGATTTATTGACTCTTGAGGGCGGGGGGTCATCTTGACCTGAGCTTGAGGTCACTGTAACTGCCGTTGGGAATGTGACACAGTACTCGCTCTTAACTTCTCTCCAGCTAGGAGGCATGGAAATATTTGGGCCTGCTCTTGCTCCAACGTGACCCACAGGTGATGTATATTGTGGTTGTCTCGGAAACAAGCTTTTTTCAAAACAAACATTCAAACTGATAAATATGACTGTGACTTCTCGAAAGTGCAAGATTCAATTTTTTAACTAAAGTTTAAACGATATTGAAATGCATACGAAAACACGGAGCTGTGGTCCATCTGCTCTGTCTCAGCTGGTGCGCTCTTCTTTTCTTCTGTTTACTCAGTGTTTACTGGCGCTCATCTTGTCATCACCTGTGTAATGAACAAGCGCCGCGCATAAAGCGCTAATGAGAAAACACACAAACACGTTCGTACGGTATTGCAGCATTATCCTCGGGCACACAAAAAGATACAGTATGAGGTAAATCCCTCCAGCTATCCAAACACTTGGCCTTTCATACGAGTCTGTTGTTGCCTGCCTTCGGGCTCGTGTGGCCATGGGGGGCAGCTGTTGACACTGTTACCAAATGTATTTCCTGTTCAACCTACCAGCTGGCTCTCCTCCATTCTCCTCAGGCCCCACGAAGGGCACACGAAACAAGTGTTAGCGGCCGACTCGACGACAGACATCTCCTTTCTGCCTCTGGCTGTGACAGTCGTGCCGGCCTTTCAGCGCGGCAAAGAGAGGCAGTCAGCGAGGAGACCACAATGGTCCTGCGCTGCACCTCAACAAACCCTTTAGGTTTATCAGCACACACCTCAGCTGCACATTCACCATCAGCTGCGCATGCACACACACACACACACACACACACACACACACACACACATACACACACACAAACACACACACTCACACACGCACACACGCACACACGCACACACACACACACACAAAAGCATGCTGTACACAGACAAACCACTGGAAGGTGGAGGGGTTGACTATTGTCCTCAATGATAACAGGGGCCCCAGGTGAGTCTGTATGTCTGTCCTTGACCTGACCACATAGGTAATATGGGTGAAGTCACCTGGAACAGTTTGAATGAGATGTGAAACAAAATAACTGGGAGAATATGTGTTGTTGTTGTATTGATGGACACAGTATGTTCACATTATTAAATAAGTTTATTCAAGGGGAGTAAACACAAATATAAACTCCAAAGCTACCTCATGGAATTAGATGTAAAACTCAGGAATAACTACAGCAAATAAAGCTAGTTGCTTGTGTAGTTCAATGTCTCACCCACATCACAAGAAATCTGACCAGAGTGTTGACATTGTTGTTGTTTTTTAACAAACATAGAAATGCTAAATATATTTATGCAGATAGAACATATGAAGAAATAGGTATAAGCCTTGTATGTGTTTGTGGAATGTGTATCAAGGCAACTCCAACCCCCACCCACTTCAAATATTGACTGTCAGAAAGAGTGAAAGTTGTCAGGTAATTACATTATATGCATCCAACAGACAACCCAATACTTGTGATGTGAATGTATCATCACCATCTTAAGGACATGTATATATTCGGAAAGCACAACTAAAACAATAATTCGCCTAATGTGCGATAGAGCTCCTTTTTACTTCACATTCAATAATGAAATTTGACCATTTTGATAGGACAGAGGCTTTTAAAAGAAGACTTTGAAAAAGTTTTTCTTGTTATTGGTGGCGGCAGTTTTCCTAGGTGGATGTGGAAGGAAGGGGGGTCGCTGTGGAAGTGTCACATGATTAAAGTGGAGAGTGGCGATAGGGGGATCTGTGCGGTATGGGGAGAGATAAGAGAACAGAAAGCGTGTTTAAAGTGTCCTGTGATCAGCCATTGCGTGAGGGAAAGCAGTGACAGGTGTACTGCACACAGGCTCGCCGTGAAAAACAGGAACGGGGTGGCTCCTCTAAAGCTCAGTGGCTAAAATTAGAATGTTTTAGTAGGTGGGAAGAAAAGGAACTGTGAGTTGGAGGAAACAAACATTCATGAAAGGATTTTTATTTTGATTTGAATATTGTTTTGATATTTGACTCCGCTTGCCCATATTCCCAATTCTCACTAATTATAGACCTGTGTATAATTTATATTTTTAGTTCCTTTTTTTTTTTTTACTTGTAAATTGTGGTAATGTATTGAGCATCATATTTATCTTGGCAAACCAATGTAGGACAGGATTAAGGGGATGAAATGTAATAGGCAATTAATTAGAGGGAAACTGACAAAAACAGAGACAAAAAGAGATTTTAAAAAGTGTTTTGTTGATTACATTTGATCAGAAAACCCACAGAGGGGAGACAAAAAGACAAAAGCCTACTTGTCCTGTCAGCACTACACCTCCTGAACCAGAGTCTCCAACCTGGCTTTTGGATGAGAGGCACACATAGCTCCCCACATCACACACTGAAACAAATGGTTCATAAACTACCTGTTTAATTTTTCAGAGCTTCTTGAACCATATATTTCCTTATTAGTTTGGAGAGGTTGGCTTGGTTTGAGGGGATGGATGGTGCTGTCAGTGCCTGGGCATAATGGCGGCGCGGCGTGAGTGATTTCTACCAGGGAAAGCCTATTAGGCCAGACAGGAGGATGATGATATTAGGCCATCATCATTCAGAAGACACCGCCCCCACAAACTCCGGCACTCCCACACAGCCTCATCCATCAGACAGCCCAAAACACTCAGCCATTTTCCCTCTGCTCCTCTGCTTTGCCTCTCTCTCTCTCTCTCTCTCTCTCTCTCTCTCTCTCTCTCTCTCTCTCTCTCTCTCTCTCTCTCTCTCGCTCTCGCTCTCGCTCTCTCTCTCTCTCTCTGTCGCTTTGCCTTCCTCCTTTCCTGGGAATTCAATGTGTCCAGTTGTTTTATTTTTCTTCATTTTTTCCCCTCTCTCGTTGTCTAAAATCCGCCCTCCTTTAGTGTCCCCCTCTCTCTGCCTCTCTATCTTTGTCTCTCTCTCTCTCTCTCTCTCTCTCTCTCTCTCTCTCTCTCTCTCTCTCTCTCTCTCTCTCTCTCTCTCTTCCGTTCTCACATTGGTGGCCAACACAAAGACAAATTCTGCCCTTTTCTTAGCCCATGAAACATTTAACATTTCATTCCAGATCTTGACAGACGCAAGTAAAGGATGACTTCCTGAATCTTACTTATTGTCTTCCCTGAGCGCAATCAGCAACTAAATATGAGATCCCTGTCCCTGGCCAGAGTCCATTGTCTACCCGACTGTCTCTGCTCGTGCTCATCCTCCCATTAAGATTCTGATCTTTTACTCCAAGCAACAGATATGTTCCAAACACTAACGCTAACATTATTCAAATTAAAATGACACATTTTTAAGCCTCTTGGTGAACTCTTCAAACAAAGACGAGGAAATTAATACAAATATACAGTACACAAAAATAGAAGAATATTTTGCCTAGTAATATGTAATATTCATAAGCACAGAACTTAGAGAGAAAAATTGGAGGACAGACACCAATCTCCGTGGCGACTAAATGTTAACTTCTCTGCTGGAATGGAGGCAACAGTGAGCGTTTCCATTGACGATAAGAAATGGCAAAGACCGCAAGCAGAGGGAAGCCTCTCCAGTAATCCATCTGACCCGAATGTCCCTCTCGCTAGCCCCTCTCCCTTTATGAGAACGTGAACCTGAGACAACCCTGCTGACCTTAGCTTTTGGAGCGGGTCGCTCCGGCGGTGACCCCCCGTGACCTTTGGCTCGACGTGGAGAGTAGGAGAGCGTTGTTCAGGTCGGCCAGTGGGGTTCTGCACCTCTAAGCCTGTTTCACATGGTGATACAATGCAGCCCTATGGGCCTCCCAAAGGCCTTGGTAATGGATGGTAATTGTGTCTACGGCCAAATGGTGTCTAGAAGATATGCCTTACACAGGCCATTGTTCATTGCTTATTGTGAAAACACTTAGCTGAGTCTTTCTGTTTGATAATTTTAAATTGTATTTATATTTTTAAAATACAATGATATGGAGCTGTCACGTTATGTCCCATGAGGTTTCATTCCCCTTCCTTGATTTAACAAAAAAACTGTAAAATCAGGTCTGTGTCAAGAAAAAAAGACTTTAATTGGTGCTCATTATACAGCACTTATGCATGCATTTGAAAAGCTGACGATTCCAAGTGGTTTCGAGCAATTTAAGTTCCACAGAACAGTGCCAATGCGAAAAGGTGCGTCTAAACCTGACCACTAAGACAGCCCTCTCCCAAGGGAGCGTAACGCATCTTCAAACAGCAATTCATGCTTTACTGCTTTCCATTATGTCTGCTTTGAATATTGTCAAAACTTCATTTTTGACGTCTGGGGGGGTTCACTATGCAGATGAAGGTCACCTCGTCTTCTTAGGATGCCCCGCCCACCGCCTACTTATTTGTGTTTCACTTATCCTGAGAGTCTAGGAAAGCTTGGTGGAGCTACCAGACAAAGTATTAGTGAGCGGGGTATTCATGTTCAAGTATTCATGTTGTCACCATGTCCCTCAGGCCATCACAAGGGGCCTCCATTGCTGTCTCCGTCTGACAGCTTTGCTACGGATACACGCTTATGATACTTCTCCGTCCAGAACAGTGGAAAGATAAAGGAAGACGCGTCGATTTCAATTTAGGTGAACCCTTCATCATGCGGGCAGCATACGTAGCAGAGGCTGTCATAATAGTGACATAACTTGTCAATGAACAGCTATCGGATGCTTTAGATTCGCACGGTATTCTATGGGGTTCTACTTCCAGGGGTTTTATTTTCCATATATAAGTTGATAAATTCAGTATGTTTTTAATATTTGTTCAGCCACATCACATCAAGCAAAACATATTCATTTATATTCTCCCTCTCATGACGGATACAGTTGATCTTTTAAATTGATAGTTTATAAAATGTCCATTTTTAAAACTCATGTACTGCCATTGTCATTAAAATTGTATTTCACTCCTACTGTAGGTTTGTAGGGTGACACGTAGTAGTTTTCTCCAAAGAGCTTGATCTTGGGTACAAGCTCTGAAATAGATGCCGGATTACCTCGGATGTGAATATGAGCAAATGATCAAAATGAGAGGAGACCATATTGCAAGGCAATGGCTTTAAAGGTTTTATGCAAAACACGATATCTCGCCGCCTTTCCATTAACTGGCTGTATTGAATTGCTTAATATGGTATGGACATTTTGCCATGAAGCAATTAAAGGATTACTCTAATACAAATCACACAAGCTGTTTGCTGTTCTTGGCGAGTTCAAAACCTCTACTGAGCATGTCAACGGAATCCTAGACAGAGGGACTCCAGGACGAAACATGCCAGAGAAAAAAAAAAATAGAAAAAAAAAGGAAACCAATACATAGGTCTATCGTGGTCTGCTCTTGCATCCAATAAATTCATGTCTGCTAACGGCAAATGAGCGTTGCAACAATTCCAGACGGAGTGACAACAGAATGTGGCCGTCGCAAACAACTTAATTTGATCAGCTTTATGTAAAGCAGTCGTTCGGGGGGGGGGGGGGGGATTAATTGCAAATGTTTACAATGGAATTTGGGCCCTGTGTGTTAAACACGATAATCCAAAAAGCAACCCAAGGGAAGAGAAACAGCAAATTAATAACAAAGGAGGTCTGTGCTTATCACAGACTGCTGTCTATTCTGTGTGGGAGAAAAACTGAAAAACTGCAGGCATTTAAAATAAAAACCTTATTTTTTTTACTACAATTTAAAGCAATAGTTACCAAGGCTTAGAATGTGCCTCTTTTAAATCTATTTTTTTTTCCAAGGATATCCACTACTCTTTTTTTTTAAACTCATATTTGCTCATTCTATGTCTCCTGCAGACTCAGCATCATTAATTGGCTGAGGATGTTGCTGGGGTAATTTCCTTCCTTAGCACACGACACACAATTATTCCTGGCTAAAGCCAGACAAAAGAGAGAGAGAGAGAGAGAGAGAGAGAGAGAGAGAGAGCGTTCACACAATCTCCTGCACTGAGAGAATGCTAATGATGAGAGAGGAGTTCTGGCCACCAAGCTGTAATCAGCCACCCTTCAATCACCACAACTTCATTAGCCCTTTGCCGGATCATAGGGAAGGTAAATGCAGCTCAGCTGTAGCATTCAACCAACAGTCGCCAACACAGTGAGCCCTGCCCTTGTGCTGAAGCTTGTGTTTCACTTGTGGTGCACTCATCCTCCGTCGGTGCGAGAGACACCAGAGGAGAAAGAGAAGGAGTGGTTGCTAGTGTTATTATCTGATGGTGAGAGCCGTCCGGTGGTCCTGGGTGTGGGTTTCTGTACGGGGTCCGTGGCTCTCGCTTGATGTTTCCACCTTTTTGCATTGCGCCTGCTACCAAATCCTGCTGGCCCTTCACCCCATGCTTCTCCTAATGCTCATTCTACCCTCCCCATTTTCTCCAAGCTATTCAGGCCCTGTCAGTCACGACTTTGAATTCCGTTAAACCCAAACGGCAGTCAGCATTCATGTCAAAGAAAGGAAAAATATACACTAACACCATTGAGGGCTTTCTCTCTTTGACATATGCAAAGTAGTGCTGGTTTTTCCACTTCTTATTTTGCAGCCATTTTTTTTTTATTCTTTTTTTTTACTGAAAATGCGTCAGGGTATTGGTACTGAAATGAGAAGTTTGACGAAGGTTGTACTGCTTTATATTGGCAAAACAATGCTGAAGATGTGTTCTAATCCAATTCGTTTTAGATATACAGCTTCTTCGTGTTTCCTGCCCCAAGTATGTTTCATATTCCGGGCAAGCGACGCAATGTTTCATTGTCAGCCATCTCACTTCTCTCCCTCTAGAACAGTAAAACTAGTGAAATTGTAAGGTCACATATTAAAAAGGGGGGGGGAGAGAGAGAGAGAGAGAGAGAAGTGGGGAGTCAGCAGAGCTGGCTGGCTATGAGGGACGGAGGGCGGGAGAGAAATGTGTGTCTGGGTTTCAGTGTGTTGAATGACTGAATGCAGGTGGTGATTTATAGGGCCCACGGAGGCACTCGGCCCGCTCCGCTTTTCCTGCTGAGGCCTGATGGCTGGAGTCTTTATGTAAAACAAGCCAGAGCTTTTTAATATGCTACCCCCTGTCATACCACTGCGCTGAGGCCACACAAAATAGATGCTGCATCTCCCCAAAGTGCCCCGACGACTACAGAACGGTCGGGGCTTGGAGTTTTTATTAAGGCAGGGGTTAAAATTGCGCCCCGTGTGAGGTGGTTATTGCACAGGGAAGTATAGTCAAGGGTAGAGAATTTGGGTATGGGGTGAAGATTATAAAATGTAGAAGGCTAATTTAAAGTGATCTCTGATCAGAGGGGAGGGCAGAGAATTGCTGACTGTGCAAATGTTGGGAAAGAAGCTGTCTTTGGCCATGACAATGACCATGCATGCATATTCGTTTCCTTAACCTAGCATTTACCAGACTGGTCCTACATTTAAGGCAGTAGTGTAATAACAAAAAAAAACAAAAAAAAACAACTACACTAACTATTTTCCACATGACCATTAGCAAAATGTCCACAGAGATGAAAGTGAGACATTTTTACAAAGACACCACTTATTTGGGTGGTTAATGTGCTCACTACGCGAGGACCGAACATGTGTTTTTTTTGTTTCAGTGGTCATGATAAACGTAGAGTTCAATGTATTACCATTGATACCTCTTTTACCTATTTTACTTAAAACCACTTTGTTACGGTCATCAATCGGCCTTGTGGCAAAGCTACAGTATTGCAAGCTTTTTATTCATCTTCAGTGTAAAAGACTAATCTATCCATATGTGCAAAGGCCAGCGCCCTCCACTTCAACCTTAAGGGGTTCAGAGTTTGCACTGAAAACGACCCCTTTCAGTTTAATTACTGAAAATCTCATTGGCCTGACATGTCCTCTTTTGTGCAGGAGGACCTCCTTGACCAGCACGCCCCACCGTTTGACAGATGCTGCTTCATGAAGGTGCTGGTGGTAACCCCGCAGGAGTGGTGTCCTACTTGGCCGGCCAGCAGCGCCTGCCTGCCTGATGGATTGACAAGTGACCAGGACAAAAGCTGTGGGTCAACACGCCATGTAGGATCCAGTATAATGGAGTGAACATAATGTCCCCAGGCAGGTAAACACATCTCCATTGATCCGATGGCCAGATAGAAAAAAAAAATTTCCTGCTAAGGCTGAGAGCAAATAAGAGAGAAACAAGGAGGGGGGGGGGGGTGCTGACATTCTAGTCCATTGGTAAATAATGGTGTGCTCTAGCCAGCCTATCCATAACCTCTAAAACTGCTGTGCGTCAAGATAAAATGCTGGGTTTGTTTCTCCAAAGCCTTTGAAAGATCAACACGGCTGAAGCAGTTTTATTCTCTTTAACGTCAGACTCTGTCTAGGGCTGTGACAAACAGCCCAGGGTCAACACTGATGATAAGAAGGCTTTAGACACTTTAAATTGGAGGTATATCATGCTGAATGCTGAAAACACAGCGCCCTAAACTGAGTCCCCACTAATCTGCTAAAGTTGATAAGATTTTGGTAAACAAACCAAACTATACACAGTATATTAATTAGCAGAATATCAGCTATCACACAATCAAACACATTATAATGGAAAATAAAATGACCAATTACAGAGATTTTTTAATACGTTTTTTGGGCATTATTTATAAAGCTGCCCGCCGTTAAAACAAAGATTTACATACTGCAGCTAACTTGCTCACAGTGTTCAATTCAGAACACATTACATTCACCACTGAAACACCATCCTCTCCTCTCTTTCAAATGTATGTTTTCCTTAATACGTGCCATTAAGATGGCACTGGCTTTCTGTAAATTAGATGTCTGTTTTTTACTGGGGAAAGTTTACAAGAGGAGGCGTAACCCTTTTTCATCAGCCTTCAATTTGAAAAAGGGGACACAAACATTCGACGTGTTGTTATCTCTGAACTGCCGTGCTTAGCGTGAAAGCAGAGGGCATCTTCGCACAGCAGGTAGTGGACAGCTCTATCCACCGTAATGATGCATAACTGGTCCACTTTCATTCAGACCCGCTCGCCTCAATGAGGGTGGGCTCTTACAGCCACCCATTACAGCCAAGCTAATGTCAGGGAGTCAGTAGCATTCAGCGTTTATATTTTTGGTGTCTTTCTTTTATATATATATATATATATATATATATATATATTTGATTACTCTTCTTTACTAACACATTAATATAATGACACCCCTTATCTTCTCCCTCTTCCTATTCTTGCTCCCTCCCGTCCATTTGGTTCTTTAATTTCACCCTGGCTAGCTTCTGTTTTGAAGCCCTGTTTGGGTGGTAAAAACAAGCACAGTGGGTAATTCACACTATATTAAAAACTGTTGGTGCAACAAAGAACAGTAATCAGTGGAGGCCTTCATGAGTAAATTATCAGCTGTAAATTAAAACCCTGGGCTTCATGGTAATAATATTCCAGAGCTTTCTGGCAATTATCACAATCTGTGTGCTTAGTTTAATCATCCTTCGCTAAGCAATCAGAGCCTTTTTGTACAGCATCGAGTGTCAGAATTGTCATATATAGTTGTGAGTATGGGTTATAGATACATATGTTTTGAGTTGAGTGCTTTTGACAGCGAGAGCTTTGGCAAGATACTGTTTGTTGGTCTTTGTTTGCTTGTTTGGAGGGTGAGTGTTTAATAATGGAAGGACAATGCTATAAATCAGATAATTCCCCAAGCGCTTTTCACAAAGTTTAATGCGACTTCTCCCCGGTTGTTTTTATGAAATGTGTGCTTAAACTACAACATTAAAACCCCATTAGTGAGTTATATCTCAGTGAACAAACACTTCCTTTTCCCAGCATCTGTTGATTGTCGCTCGAAGTACTCATGCAAAATATTCCATCTTAAAATCGATACATGCCACAACTCTTGTCCGCCTCCCACTTTTCATATCATGGCTTAAACTGATAGCGTTAGGATTATTTTCATGTTTAAATGAGTGTTATCGCAAACGTGCAGAAGCACACAATTTGCATTGAAATAAGGTCACGGGAGAACTCTCACAACGTTTTAGCATTGCAGATGAAATATTTGCCGGATGTACTTATTTTATACAAAATGAAAATCTAGTTTATAAATCATCTGCTTTGTTCAAGCACTAAATATATCTGTATGTGAACACGTCTCAAGTGTACAATGTGCCAATTGGTGAAAAGGCTTTTTGGGTGCAGTGACACATTTTAATGCACCGAGGGCCCACAGTATGTTAGAGGTGTACCTCTCTGTTAGCCATGGCCCTCCTGAATGCAAGCCGATTATGGATAACAACCACATTACAGCCCAATACATCAAAGACCTGGCTTACTGCACAGTGGGGTGCCACTCTGGCACATTTCAGAAATCTAGCCATTCTAAGAGCTCTTGCTTGAAACACGTTACGCACTAAATGTGTCACGTAGAAAAGGGTTTTCTGATCCATTCGACTCCGGACCTCGTCGGTATTGCCATGTTTGTGCAGGTTTCATTAAAAGCAGAAGGGCGAGACAGGGTGGGGCACCCACAGCGGGGGAGTGAAGCAGGGAGATGAAGAGCGGGAGATTCATGGATTAATCAAACTGCAGAGTAACGTACGAAGGTATACCAAGGAACATGGGACATACTACTGCATTTCCACGGGCTGTTATGTACAATAGAGTTTTTATGAGCTAAATATCTATTTTAAATGACAGTGACAACGTTCTCTGAGCTAAACATGAAAAATACAAATGCATTGTTTATGGAATGCCACCTTGCCACATTTAGTGCATAACACGTTTTAATAGCATTATATCTCACAACTTCCCACAGGATTTAAATTAGGTGCTGCGAGTTTGATCACAGATCTTCATTACACATTTTTTGTTTCTAAAAACAGACCCACACGCAGCGCATCCTTTCTAGACTAAGTGATACTTCTTCTTCTGCCAAACGTCCTGAGGCTTTTGTGCTAATAAGCACTTGTTTTTCATCCACAGATGTGAAGATGCCGGTCCACTCAAGGTGTGTTTATGTACTTGCATTGCTGTAGCACCTGTTAACAAAAGCGTTGTGCTTTTACTATGAATCTCCGTGCTTCTTTAATAAGCCTCTGTTTCCTCCCACCACTAGCCTAATGACTGTTATCACACCAGTGTCGCAGGACCTGGCCCAGCAGTTATAATAACCTACTACAGCACTGTGCTAGGCGTATGCGTGTGTGTGTGTGTGTGTGTGTGTGTGTGTGTGTGTGTGTGTGTGTGTGTGTGTGTGTGTGCGCGTGCGTGCGTGCGTGCGTGCGTGCCTGTGTGTGTGTTAGTCCAAGATGAGTGCACGTGCACACACACAGGCATTCATATGCAGGTGCAGGTGATACTTTCTGAATGACGTAGTGGGTGAGGAAACAAACGCACCTCTTAGGATTTGTTTCAAACAGGAGGAAACTAATGGGGAACTGTAACGATGTCATCATCGTCAAAGTGTTACCCTGTGAGCGTCCGGTTGGAGAGTACACACTGGTGTGGGTGCTACTGCTAAACAGGCAGGTCTATCAAGAGAAGGGTCATGGTGACATTTCAAGGCACCTTGTAATTCATTGGCATGGTGAGAGGTTTATGCTAGATTAATCCAATTTTCTGTACCTATGGTAACTGCTACAACAATAACATTCCACATTCCACACTCGTTCCATTAAAAGCTGGAAATATAACAATAAGGCATAACACAATGCAGTATCATATTTGGGAAAATTAGCTTTGTGCACATATTATTTTGCAAAATATTAAACATCCCAACATTTTTCTGAATCTTCACCAGTTATTTCTTCACATTTCCATCTGTTTCCAGATCTTTTCATTCTGTATTAAAACGCGTTCACTCGTCTTGATTCTGCCACACAATGGCAGTGAGAGCAGGTGAGAAGCTGCCAAACCACTGCCTAAAACCTATCGCCACCCTGCAGA
>JAPMUY010003499.1:237500-267500 GCA_026901105.3 Galaxias olidus
TGAAACCCCAGTAATTAGAGAGGCTGGGCAACATGCAGAAACAGCACCCACAGAGTGCACAGTGTCATGGACATCACCAATTATGCAGCCATTTTGCTTGTGGATGCAACTCCTTCCTCATCCCTTGCCTGCAACGATACACACATACACACGCATGCATGGATAGTTAACTGCACACAAATATAAGCACACGCACACACACACACACACACACACACACACACATACATATAGATAGCACCTCAATAAATATAACATTAAGTAAGACACTCTGACATATGGAGTTTAATTTGTAGCAAAATGTCATGTAACAGTCGCACTGAATATGTGAGAAGATTTTGCTTAATAATGTATTTTTGACCGTATACCTATATCAAGATAGGTCGCCATCTCTGCAGCTTGAATGTACCTGGGAGGTAGGCAGAACTAACATTGTGAATACACTTCAAGTTATGACCATCATTAATAATAACAGCAGTAGACATGAACAAAAATATAATCTATACGCTAGAATTAAATAAATACATGGTATGACATAGGCAAACGTGCTTAATATTTCAAATTATGACAGTAATTTCAAATGAACATTTTCTGTTCAATCATCCTTTCATAATCTAACATAAACGCCCTCTTATCTACTCGGCAATATTACTGTAAATATCATGCATGGAAGATAAAATGTCTGCTTGCATTACAGTAGCAGGGAAACATGGTTGACTGCTGTACAATGTGTTTGGAACACCTTTTGTCACCAATTTATCAACGTTGATATTTCAATTATTGTAAACAAATTGTTTAACAAATGTTTTGTGATTGCACTTGCTTTATCTGATGTGTTTACACTTTGAAAGACTTACAAAAATGTTGTTTATCTGGCAGAAATAACACTGAATTGCTATAGCTTGTTTCATATCCTCAAACAAATATCAGTTTCCCCTAGACTATTATGCTATGGGTATCCTAGATACATTGTTGAGTATATGGGCCTACTGTATGTATTAACAATGACAATGACAATTGCAGTATCTCAAGTCTGAAACAATGAACATGTTAAACTGGCATATAGGACTGAGTTTGATTTGGAGGTTGACTACAAAGAAAGTGAAATTTGGTCTAACGCCAACAATGTACATGAGTATTTCCATGCTTACCTTTTACCTGTTTTTTTTTTACTCTCTTTTTTTGTAACAAAGTTACATTAAGCTAAGGGTTTTGTTTTCGTTATGTCAACCCCCTAACCCTACACCAATGCAGCAGGCCTATTTGGGTATCTCTGAGCATTGGTCATGTTTAGTATTTATTTCACTTAAATTCGTGAGTAGGGTAAATTAATGTCTGTATGTGGGTGCAAAATAGCATAGGCTAATGCTTTTCAAATGTCATGTGCCATATCTAAACTAAAACGGTAATAAGTTTTTTATTTTAGACTGAGACCTTCTGTAATGCACTTTACTGACTTTGACACGGATCTAAGGCACAACATGCAGGCGTGTGTAGTAAAATGTACTTTAGCAAGACGAAGCTCGACTTGGGAAGCAATCCATTCTAATAAGAGCATTGTGTAATTGATGTCATGCTACGGCAAGATTGGGATCATTTCTTAGTGTTTCTCTCTTTGTTAGCTGCCATTTCAGAAATACGCCCTCTGAACTTTAACAGTCACTTATTCTTTCATTTCAATCTTTAAACAAAAGCAGAGCCCTCGTTCTGCTCATCACCGTGCCAATACAAGGGAAACACCGTCATGTCACGCCACGTAACAAAACCATTAAACGCGCAGCATTAAAAGAGGAGGAGATGCAATTAGCCAAGAAATTACTCTGATCTTGGTGACATTTGGGAGAAATTGTAACACAATATACGCTGCGGCCGCTTGATTGACAGCCTAATCCGCGTTTGATGGGCGCCGGTCCACTTTCACCGAGCGGAGCGGGTCGCGGGCAGATAACGAGTACAGCTGCACAACCCTGATATGTCCGCCACGACTCGTCACCGAGCAAATTCCTCCGGTTTAAACGATGATGAAAGTATCGACCATTAATGACAGGATCATCTTCCTGCCTGAAATAAATGCTCTAATCCCTTTTGCCAGGTCCATGAATTCCTAATATGAGTTATATAAACTGGAGCAATACATCAGTGTTAGCTCAGTTGTGTTTGGAAAATTGTACAGCACTCCTTGCCCCTGTTTGAAATGCAAGGCTGGCTTCCCAGGACATCTTCGCTTAAGCTGTAACATTCAGTGAATTATTGCTCTGAATAGATTAACTTTTCTCTGCAATAAGACTTGCAAATCGACAAAGAACATGGTGAAATTTCCCAGTCTTTGTGGACTGAGAGATATGTGTTTGCCTACAGTCAGAGGCCAGTGATTAATATCACAAAACCTTTCGGGGATGAGCCCAGGGTTGGTTTAACAAGAAGGATGATGGAAACATCACACTCATTGCATTATAATGTTGGTAGTTAGAGTCAACCAGGGGAAGAGGCAGTGATAAAGAGAGAGGTTTGAGTGTGGGCTGTAAAACAAAGTTAGAAATTATTTCGTTTTTGTAAATCATTAATCAGTTTGAGCAAAGAGGCTTAAAAATGTATGCTTTCTCACAGAGATTACAGTCTGAAATAGGATGTTGACACAAATATATTTTGTTTTGGAGAATGTATGATGATGGAATAGGGTCTTTCAGTGTTAGGTGCACATACATGGACTGGATGAAACTATACTAGGCATGAGGAACACGCACGCACACACACACACACACACACACACACACACACACACACACACACACACACACACACACACACACACACACACACACACACACACACACACACACACACACACAGACACACACACACACGCACACACGCACACACAGAGAGAGAGAGACAAACACACACACAGCCCAGACACAAAGATGCACATGCATTTGCTATGCTTTAAATTGCACCTAGTATAAATGCATCTGTCTAGTCACATATTCTATAAAGTCAGTGATAAAGTTATCATGCAAGGTTCACCGTAAAGTGTCATGTGTGTGAAAGTAATTTCCACCCACATGCATACACAGGCGCCTTCGACAGGGAGTTTATGGACTGCTTCCGTGAAACGTATGGCAACATCCCAGGCAAATGGAGAAGACCTTTGACTGTCTGTGATGCTGTTCGCATCAGAACAAAGATCTCTGCTCGCGGGACGCCTGCCGCACAAAAGCAGGGAAACATCCCATAATTCACCTCCCCTCACCGAGATGATTGTGGCCTCTCTTTTTTTTCCCTCTCACTCGTTTTTTTTTTCAAAGAGGGAGGAGGTGGAAGAAGGAATGCCTAAAAGTAATGATTAGGGGCCGAGCGGAAAGCAGAAGTGAATGCTTTATGAATATTTCATGTAAATGTAAGCGGCACTTACTGGACACAAGGTCTGATTGATGGCAGAGTGGCTCTAAATGTCTGGACTGTGAAGGGCCTCGACCTTCCTCCCTCTTCAGCGCCTACTTCAAGCCCCACAGTTAATAGCAGAATAAAGATGTATTTAGCTGGAGAGCTCTTCATTAATGGGCAGCCTTTAAACAAAAGTAGCAGCGTAGGATTTCTGTCAGTCGAAATGGGACGGAGCGGCCCGCTGAATGAAAGAGAGCGAGCGAAGAAAGGACGTCAAGAGGAAAACGCTGCTTTTAGCGGCTCCACTCTGCTATTTTCTTTTCCCCCCTGGTTTTCTTTAAACTCTTTATTTGTGTGTGTGTGTGAGTGTGTGTGTGTGTGTGTGTGTGTGTGTGTGTGTGTGTGTGTGTGTGTGTGTGTGTGTGTGTGTGTGTGTGTGTGTGTGCCTGAGTAACTGACCAACGAGGAGGCCCCTATTGGACATGTCAAGCGGAGACGCTGCCAACAAAAAGGAAGGGAGGAAGAGGGAGAGACCGAAAGAGAGATGAAGGGAGAGAAAGAAGGAGATGGAAAGAGGGGGGGTGGACAGAGAGAAAGAAAAAGGAAAAATAAATGAGAATAGTAAGTTAAAGCTTGAATAGACAATTTAAATTCACTGACCTGGTGCCAAATACAATAATCTTGTATGAACCTTACCGACCAAATAATGCTATGAATCCCATGTTGATTAGTTTTTATGTAATCATCAAGGTTCATCTGCTGTCCAAGATTCAACCTGCATAAGCAGATTTATTTGTTATGGTCAACATGGCATATTGGATGTATTAAAAAGCTTTCCTTAATTGTTTTTTCTCTGATTGTCATCGTTGTCAGTGTGCAGGTATCCTGCACAGTAAAATTATGAAACATGTTTATTTTATATATATATATATATATATATATATATATATATATATATATATATATATATATATATATATATATATATATATATATATATATATAATATATATATATATATATATATATATATACATATATACTGTATATGTCATAAAAAGCTAAATAGGGCGTGTACTGCAAGGCGCTCCACAAACTGGAGACTCCTCTTGATATATGGCTCTACTACTCTGCCTATAGAGATATAGAGAGACACCAGAATCCACTCTTTGTCCAGGCTCCTTAATTAAACCCTGTGCATTTTTCTATTACCGACAAGTCCATTTGCAGACAACCATCCATCATGTTACTGCCCCCTTCTATGAAAGCATGTAATGAATTGAACCAAAGTGATTTGTGGAGGTAATCCCATAAGAGAAATTGCATGAAGAGTAAGCATCACATGTATTTTTCACTCCGGTTCCTTCATTTCTCTGTGAAAGAATAGTGCCCGATAGGCATTTGGTATCATATAGATGGCACAGAGAATTACAATGAGTGAGGTTGTGTGCCATTACCTTGTATTTCTATTAAAACTAAAGCCTTTCGTCATTATTCATTAGATGTAGAGCCCTTTACATAGAATCCTGTGACAATTTTCAACTTTGTTATGAACGTCCTAGTAACTTACCCGGTATCTCATCCGGAACACCTCACAGACGGAGAACTCATTGCTATTATGCCAGAGGTATTAGTGCAAAGAGAGCGGATGATATATAATAAATGATAGTGCCCTTCGCCATAAACCACTGTAAGAGAGAAGATCCTCAATGGTGTTTGACTGAAGTGGGATTTTGATGTCCTGCAGGTAGTCATTTGAAGCCGTTGTGTATCTGCAGTGTCGATGTTGTGTTTGAGATATAATGACTGTTGCTGGAGCTTTTTGACCCTGCTACTCGGGTCAAATTTGACCGATTTACAAGTTCTATGTCTAATCATGCTTGTCTTTTTTTTATCTGATTAGCACAAAACTTTTTTACGTATGTGGTGTACCTGGTAATAATGACGGATCACTGGAAATGAATGAGTTTGACTACAAAGGAGACTTTTTTATAATTAAGAGCTTAGAAAAATGCTCATCCATCTGATCTGCAGTGCAAATATGCTAACCCTATAAGCATGTGCATGTGTTTGCATGACACAAAGACACACACGTACACACACACACGTACACACACACACACATACACACACACACACCAACATATAGAGGCCCTTCCTTCTTGGGTTTCACAGGAAATACATATTGTCAATCCTGGCAAACATTTTACACAAATAATAATCCTTTTTACTCAAGAACCTGTTGGTCAAGATGAGGTCAATGAGGCCTACATGGCATAAGGGTAGTAAGTGAAAAACCTGTGATAAATACTTGAAAGAAGTGTTAAAATTGCAGGTGGTGGGCCCACAGGGCGGCGGCTCCACGTTGTTTCTTCGGGCTGTGCCCGACCGGGCCCCATGGGTCAAGGCCCGGCCACCAGACGCTCGCCGACGAGCATCCCCCCCGGGTCTGGCTCCAGGGGGTAGCCCCGGTTTCCCTCTTCCGGGCGAGGTGCCACAGTACCTTTGGTTCCGCTTCATTGGGGTGTTTTTGAATCGCGCTTAGTTTGGACCCTCCCCTGGGACCAATTTGCCATGGGAGACCCTACCAGGGGCTACTGCCCCCGACAATACAGCTCCCAGGGTCACAGGGACACTGAAACCCCTCCACCACGTTAAGGTGGCGATTCTCGGGGGGGTGTTAAAAGCATATAATATAATATCAGGTGATATTGTTTGTATAATTTCAAATTAAAAAACATGTATAATAGGGTATCCGGGAACACCATAGTAGTGAACATGAAACGAACAGACACAATGGTAAATATGACCAGTGAACCTGGAGAGACAACAGGAGGCTTCAGTCATCCTCCACTAGGTGGGTGGGGAGCAGTGCATCAGTCGCCCCTTTATCCTGTACGACCTCACCTGTGGCTCAGGAGCCTGGAGTTTTATGGCCTGCTCCCTTGATAGGTCACCCCCTAGACATGCCCAGCCCTGCCTGGTTCCCAGAGGCCCTACTGTCAGATAGGTGTAGCCTGTGCCGCTGTCACTGCTCCTCGGTTTGTGTGTGTGTATGTGTTATGTCTGTGTGCGTGTGCATGTGTGTGCGTGTGTGTGTGTGTGTGTGTGTGTGTGTGTGTTATGTCTGTGTGTGTGTGTAGGTGTGTGTGTGTGTGTGTGTGTGTCTGTCTGTCTGTGTGTGTGTGTGTGTGTGTGTGTGTGTGTGTGTGTGTCTGTGTGTCTGTGTGTGTGTGTGTGTGTGTGTGTGTGGCGCTGCAGAACAAGACCCAATTTGATTTGCTCCATTGGCGTGTGAAGCTCGGCCGTGAGGCTGCACCTCTCTTTATTCCCCTAATGGCTTCTCTACCGTGCAGTTCCCCTCTCTCCCCATCCCTTCCCCAGACACCAGTTATGGGCACTCTTGTAAATATACACATTTTTGAGAGAAAGAGAGAGAGAGAGAGAGAGAGAGAGAGAGAGAGAGAGAGAGAGAGAGAGAGAGAGAGGGAGAGAGAGAGAGAGAGAGAGAAATGAGGGGGCAGGTTAAAATGGGGATTTCTCCGCGAGGACAGCGACGGTGAGCTAGTCCATTCCGCGGCGCGGTTGACCTTGGGGCTGAGGCCTCTTTTAATCTGGGGGTTTTAGGAGGCTGAGATAGGCCTGTTGATGCTGAGGGGGTGGGACCTGTCCGTCAAGCCAGCGGGGAATAATCCAGTCCATTTCCAAGCCTAGGGCACGGACTCCAGTCTGTCATGGTGTCACTTCTGTCTCAATGAGGATGCTGTTCTCGGGCGCTAAAGGTTAGGCTTTTTCTGCTGCCGTAGCCGCCCCCTTCCATAGCACTGTGGTCACTCGTACGTTCTCGTACCCGATCTGGAGATAGCTTTCAGGGAAGTGATATAAACGGTGGATGATGTGAAGTGAACCATATAAGTGTGTGTGTGTGTGTGTGTGTGTGTGTGATGGAGAGACATGCAAATTGTATTGCCCGGCCCTGCGCATTCGCCGCAGCCGCAGCCCAGCCCAATCGCACTGCTAAGCTCACAAATAAGCGCCGGATGCGTCCATGTGTGACTTCCATTTTAAACGGGCTTGCACTTATCACAGGTGCAATTCAATCACACATCTGAAATGATTTTGCCGCAAGTAAACTCCGGAAACGATTTCTATTGTCGCGGCTAATGTATGGCATTGACTGGGTGTGGGTCTGGGCCTCACCGCTGAAATGCATTTGTAATTCATTTGCATGGAGTGTGTGGGAAAGGGCGCTATTTTTAAGAGGGCTTTATAATGACCTCCAACCATTCTCTGCAGGAACTGCCCCTCATTCACCCATCACATCACATGCATGGCAGGCGCAGAAACAGGAGATGCATGTCATTTTTGACATGGCTTGACACTTACTTGCTGGCGGGGGGGAAACCGCCACGTGCACCTACTCCCAAATACCTGTGTGTTTCGAATGAAAAAAACGAAAGATTCAAGCAGCACGGAATCACCGTTTCCACATTCTATCTGTCTTTCAATCCTTTCAAGGAAAATAATCAAACAGGCAAAGATGCGTCAAAGCTTCTTTTTTTCACCTAAGAAAGCAATGAGAAGTCATCAAAGCACATACCCAGGCTATTGTTCTGTTAATTGACATGCGTTGAAATCAGCTTTGAAATCTTCCCTTTCACTCTGTATGTCTTACAATTGACACCCTGTTGGAAAACATGCAATGCCCTTTCTTGTAAATACGGAAGAGAATCAGCTTTCCAATGAAAAAGAACAACAACAATTGTATGTGTTGTCAGCAAAGGTTTGATTGAAGCTGTCTTTTTTTTGATAAATAGACTTTTTTTCAGTGCACTGAAATGTCTTTGAATTATGTGGTATATAAGCAGATACATTGGATGGAGCACACCAGTTCCGCGTCTCGTTAGATTGATTGATCTACTACAGTGGAATCCCTGTAAGAGCAGTGAACAATACAGAGAGGTGGTGAGCTGAAGGATTTAGGCACGCACCTTTTAACGTAAAAAATTAAGGAACTCCCAGAGCTCAAAAATACATTTTCCTCAAACTTTTTTCTCCCCAAGGCCTAGAACAATCTGAAATTCGAGAGGTTTTGCAAGAAACACAACCTTTAGACTCACAGAGAAATAAAGATCCACACACAAAAGGCCGTATGATATGGCAGAGTGAGGGACACAAGCCCCATCGGATGTTGGTATAAGTCAAAAATGCATCTCAAAACGCTGTTGAAGACATTAACACCAGTGCTGACCTACAGGATACAATTTTGAAGTATCCATATTCAACAGCTGATTTCAGAATTTCAGTTTGCGGCTCACCCTAGGCCAACAAACATTGGTCTCACCGAGTTTCAAAGAAACCACAAAAACTATTGAAGGAAAAATCCCCCCCCCCCCCCCCCCCCACCTCCTACCCCCTTTTGCACTGCTCCTTGACGCAACAGTTCACATAATGCAAGTGGCATGGTGTGTCCGCTGTTAAACAATTTGCATGAGAATCTCTCTCTCTCTCTCCGTCGCCCCACTTTATCTCAGCTCTATAGTTTTCCTTTCTGTGACCCATGTAGAATCTAGCTTCCCGTTTGGTTCCCCACACGTCCAGGCGTTTACGTTTCACCTCATTCAAACGCTTTCAAATTGGAGCTGAAGGCGTGTCCTCACCAACTGCTGTTTGCAGCATGATTTCATTTTTTTTTTTATTTTTTTTTTTTTATAAAGGGCCTTGGTATTTGTTTGAGGATTTCGGCAGGGCTTTCACTTACAAAATCAATAATGCGTGATTTGCGAGTTCTTGGTAGAAATATTTAGCTGTCCATTCATCAGCTGGCTGATGACAGCTAAAGTACATTCAAATAAAACAAATAAACAAATACAAGTTGATCTCATAGCTGATTACTGCTGTTGCTGTTGCCAAAGCGGAAAGTCTGAATGTTATTTCCCCGACCCATTCCGTGTGACATGGTGATTCGGATACATAGAAAAAAAAAAAGTCTAATCTTTATCTCATGCTAAGGTAGTCCCTGCTAAAATCATGGATGTTCTCCCTTCCATTTCTCCTGAAGGAATGTCATCTTAGTATGTCTGGCTGGCCTGGAACCTACCCAGTTTTATCTGGGTCTGTCTGATCCCCAGCGTTCTGATGCATATTCCACGTTTGACACAGTTGAAGGATTGCAATCCAAGCTATTAGCCAACATTAATAAAAGCTTAGGGGGAAAAGGAAGAGAGGGAAAAACAGGAGGGAGGAAAGGGAGAAGGAAAGAGGGGAAGTAGATCGACAGACTGACGGACATACCAAATGACTGGAGTTTTCATCATTCTCCTGGCTAGACAAGGGTAATGGGTGCCCTTGGTGGGACAGAATCAGGCCTAATGTTTTTTGAGTACATTGCATGCTAGTCCTATAGAGACCAAACATAGAAAGAGTGATGATTTTAGAGTCAAAGCAGCCCATCCGTTTGGTTTTCAACAAGGTCATGTCGTATTGTTTCAAATTATAATTCTTGAGAGGGTTAAAAGATTTTTTGATTTGCTATGGTTTGCACAACTACGTTTTACTGCAACGTACATCAAGTGAACACAGATACAAGCACACACACACACACAAAATACACGCACACACGTGTATACACACTCCTTATCAGTAAAGTCACTCGTGAAAACACAAACTCTCCAAGTCATTTAGTAAACCTAGCCAACAAACGCTCCAGCAAAGCTTTCGTCTTTGATGATATTCAGAAATCAACCCTCTTTAATCATGGTGTTCCTGTGTTGAAAACTCTGCTCCTTTGCTTTCCTCTTCTACAGCTTGTAATTGTTAAGAATTGTGTAGTTAGACTTTCATGCCACCTCTGAACCTATTTGACTCTGTAATCCAAGAAGGGGCTTGGCTCTTTATCAGGAATTTGAATAGATAAATAATAATAATATATTGGGAGAAAAAAAACAACATTTTGAAACAAACCTGTTGTATGGAGAGCTTATGCCTAAGCCCAGTTTCTCAACCTCACCACCATTGGTTTTGGGGTGTTTGTTTTTAACTGGCTGCTATTGTTAGCATGTTTAATCCAGGAGAAATACACTTATTTGAATGGCTCACGGATTAAAGAAACAGCGTCTGTTTCCCCACATCAAACACAAGCGGTGGCCGGGTGATAAAACGACTCTCGTTAAGCGACACGGTTTCATTGTCCTCATTCCTCCCAACAAAAAAACCTGTTTATTTATACCAATCCTTTTCTTTTTTGATTTTTGAACTATTTAAGTGCTTCTGTGTGACGATGTCTTTCTAATTCAAGTGTATTGTTTACCTCCTTCAGCGCCGCTTTATTTTAATCCCAGAGCCCACCTGCTCGGCTCACAGGGTCTCTACGGCAACCCTGGGCTGAAAACAATGTCTTTACTAAAGCAGCTTGAAATAAAACAAGGCTTTCCTGTACTGAGCTGATTGCAGTGGAGGGGGAAAAAAACACCATTGTACATCTATCATATTGATTCGTTATCTGTCTTTTTCAAGTCTTTCCAGCAAACCATGTCTTCAATTAGCCCTCTCTTCCTCTGTGGTTTAAGGAAGACTGGTTAGATGACCGTGATAGAGGCTAACACGCTACTCCCTGAGGGGGAAAGCAAGACCAAGGCCAAAGTGCAGAAATGTGAGCTGGTCAAAGGAAGTGTGTGCATGGGCCCAACATGAATACATACTATGTATGGTAGACACGTGCACGTGTGTGTGTGTGTGTGTGTGTGTGTGTGTGTGTGTGTGCACGGGTGTATCTGAGAGTGAGTGAGTGAGGTATGTATGTCTGTGCGTGAGGGAGAGACACTGAGAACTGGAGAAATACCCTCCTAGGTAAAGCTATTTTTACAACATTGTTGAAAAAATACTGAATAAGCCCTCAGAGTTAATTGCTTGAATTGTAGACAGGAATACAATGCCTCTCCCAAGGTACCCAATGTCCAGGATCGGGGAAATTCTATAGTATAGCATGGTGTATTACAGTACTATACAAGAAGATACATTTAGTTGTTCATTTATTTATTATTTTGTTATTAATGTATTTATTTATTCCACTAGACTTGAGGGCAGGCACTCATTCCTGACCATAGACATAATAAATGGCAGCTTTAGGCTCTCAGTCTGTTTGCGTGTGTGTGTGTGTGTGTGTTTGTTAGTGTGTGCGTATGCACACTTACGTGTGTATAAGCGTGCACAGACACACACACACACACACACACACACACAAGTGTATGCTGAACTGTGTTTATGCAAGCTTTCCACCACAGCTTGTCTGAATTGCCACAGTGTGACATTCTGACAGTCAAGAACCCCCCCCCCCCCCCCCCCCCGCCCAAGCAATCCCCAACCCCCTTCAACCCCCCATCCCAAATCCTTCCACCACAACCCTCCAGAGCCCAGGGGCTTTTTAATTGGTCCACTTCCGAACTGTAATTCTTTTAATTGCTTAGAGACACTCTGCTCCCCCTAAAAAAAAAAAAATCAATGCAGATGTAATAATATCTGTAATTGTCTGCCACGCTCGGGGGACGCCACAAAAGCCTCGGATCAATGGAAGAGAGCCGGGAAAGTGGTAGGGGTTAATTTTTGCCTTTCTATGGGTAATGACAGGGAGGCACACTAGCAGCTTAGCTCCTGGTATGGCGGCAGCAGAACTTGTACTGTTTCCATTGTCTCTGCGGCTCCTAATTGGGCCAAATGCAGTTAGTTCCCCTCGGCAACGGCTGTCCAGGCTGTGATTAATGAAGCCCACAGTCACGGTAACCTGATAAAAAAAAGAGAGAGAGAAACGGGAGCGAGGGGAGGACAAAATATCAACCCGCTCTTTGTTCTTCATCCCTTTTCCCTTTTCTGGTGGTGTTTCTTTCTTTCTTTTTTTTTTTTTTTTTGCCTTTCTCGATCCCATGAAACTTCTTTCTTTAGGTAAACAGGTGAAGTACTTTAGGTTTGTTAAGGCTTTCTTCCTAAGGGTGAATGGGGGAGCCCATTACTGCATCAAGGAGTAATTGAAAACACGTCCTGTTTCTCTCGCTCTCTCTCTCTCTCTCTCTCTCTCTCTCTCTCTCTCTCTCTCTCTCTCTCTCTCTCTATCGCTCTTCCTCCCTGAGCATGATATCACACATTCTGGAGGAACAGGTGAAAATTGACTGGCCCCGGCGTGGTTGTCAGAAGGGGTTGGCCTGCCTTCCTGTACCGTCTCCAGAGGGGTCAGGAGGTCACAGGTATTAGTCTCCAAGGATTGCCATGGCCTTTGACTAATTACCTCATTAGGTTGCGCTCCAATACATTCCAGGGCCACAGTGGCTGGACCCTGCTGCTCTGTGGCGAGGAGGAGGAGGAGGAGGAAGAGGACAGAACAGACACTGGATCAACAGTGGCATGAATGAGATAAGAGTTTGTTGCTTGTTGTGATTGTGTGTGTGTGTGTGTGTGCTTCCATGAGTGTGTGTCTATGAGTTTGTCATGAGTGTGTGTGTGTGTGTGTGTGTGTGTGTGTGTGTGTGTGTGTGTGTCTGTGTGTGTGCGTGGGTGTATGCGTGCGTGCGTGCGTGCGTGTGTGTGTGTGTGTGTGTGTGTGTGTGTGTGTGATATATGTGTGTACTTGTCTGCGTATGGCGGGTGGGGTGGGGGAAGACAGGGGAAGTGGCTTCGATCTTTTTTCGGCTAAATATGTTAGATGCAATCAGACCAAACTGGACTTTGCCTAACACATTTATGGAGGCGTTAAGCAAAGTCTTCTTTTATTATCTGCTCTAGGCAGTTTGACTATAGAGCGGTAATTTCCAGCAGTGGGTGCGATACATAACGGGGGGCGGGGCAGGGGTAAGAGGACGCACACAGGTAGGGAGGCCACAGGGTCATGGAGTTGGATTGTTTTGAAGAGTGAACGGGTGTCATTTGTGATATTTGCCCCACGTCACTTCGTAGCCTGTGGCTGGTCTAATGAGTGGACCACTACGCGCTGGCAGCCAGGTGCATTGTGGGGGCTTGTGGAAGCTTTACTGCAGACAGTGAGGCAGGCTAAATACTGTTATGAATACTTGTTTTAGCAAGTCTAATTTCATCTCATGATCTATTTAAGGTAGGCGCATCTATCTATGTATTTAAAGAACAAAGATGTGTAGTGATTTAAATATACAACATAGCTTTCTTTTGAGATAGACTGATCAGCCAATTTTCAAAGGGTAAGGGGTTTAAAAATGCCAGCAGCTGAAATATCTGCACAACGCATTATTTCTGGAATTTGATTAATGTTTGTATTTGTAACAGTTAATTTTGCCTGGAATTCAGCCGACACATTAATTTTCCAACCAAAAAAATTACCAATTACTATAAAACGTATGAATGATAATTGTGTTAGAATTTAATGTCAATAGCTCCCTGATTATTCCTTCTGAACTCAGCCAAATGGCTGGCGCAGTAACTCGCTAAGTGATAAGCAATTTCATTTGTTCCTAATTACTGAAGAGGCCCCATTTTCTCACTGTCATGACGAGATTTCTGAGCATACTTAACCAGTCAAGGCTATTACATTAATAAAAGCATCTTCTTTTTCTGGGCCCGCACTCTCTCATTCTGGAACGTATGTAATGCTAATTACTCACAAGAGGGCATGTGTGCTTACTGCAGCACAAGAGGTGCTCAATGGAAAAGTTTCTGGTCTTCGAGTGTGCCCTGGTGCTTTGGGAGAGAATAGCTGTCCTAACGAGAATGGGAAAACACTGTTTGTGTGGGTATGTGTGTTATAGAGAGGGGGGGCGTTAAGAGAGGTAAAAGAGAGAGAAAAAAAAGAGAGTTCATACCCAACCTTTTAAGAGTTTGTGTGTATACTTCTGTGTGCAATTGATAATACAGTTTCCTTTTCAAGGTTTTTAGAGGCATTGGAGCAGGTTTGTAGGTTGTCATCCATGAAATGGCCTTGAGCCTATATGCCAGAGGTTCTTTAAACACTCCTTTTTTAACCTTTTCTCTTGCCTTTCTTTCAGGCTCTGGTCAGCTCTGTAGATGGGGAGATGAAGCATCACACAGTCTAAGTCCAGAGCTTCCTCGTTGTCACCCCAACACCCTCAGGACCACTATTCTCCCTCTTATCCCAGACCTGAATTCTTCATTTGGTCACACCGCTTGCTTCTGAATAGTCACCTTTGAGAAGATTAACCCTTTCATTAAAAATGCCTGAACGGGGTCAAACTACTGGCCAGCTCTGGAGCTCCAGCGACTCCCTTTGATCTATCAGCTATGGAGAAATTATTAGCAAACTCTAAGCCCTGCCATGTGATTTGTTTTTGTAAATTTGTAGAAATTATTCCTAATCCTATTATGTGGCCCAGGGGCAAACCTGCATTAAATATATGAGGCCTTTGTTACGTGCGGAGGGAGAATGAAGGAATGCTGAATGTGGGTGCACAGGGAGTTATGGGAACGACGAAGGCCCTAGGGAGCAGTCCTTAATCTCCTGCCTAGCCCCTACACCTTTGATGAATACCCAGCTCTGTGACCACCGATGCCACTCACTCTATCTGTAGGACACAAAAAAAAGGGAGGAATTATTCTCCGTATTCACCCCAACAAAGTGCGTTTTAGTGAGTAGCTCTCTGGCCGACAGGGAATAATTGTGACATTAGCAGCCTTCGTCCCGGCTGCACACAGTCTCGGGGGGGCTGTGTGCCGGCACATAACCAGGGGGAAGAGGAAAAATAGCAATTTTTACACCTCCCATCTCCCTTTCAGAGACCGACACTTTGCAGAACAAAAGTCAGTGTCTCAGCCCAAATCTCGCCTGACAACGCGTAGCAGCCCGCGCTATTTTGAGCTCTTTGTGGTGCCAATCTCCTATCTCTCCCGTGACTTTTTTTTCAAAGGCAGAGTAGATTTCCTAGAGACTCTGCCCTTTGCAACTTCCACAGTGTATTCTTACTTATAGAGTTCGGGCCCTCCTCCTCACGCCAGTGCCAAAGGCTCTCTGTACAGACCTTAGAACAAAATGAAGGAAATTAAGACAGCGCAGCACGCTAAGACCCCTATCTTTAGCTGGTCAACTGGAAAAGGGGTCGTACAGATGCTTGAAACCCAGTTGTTTCACACACACCAATTTTTGAATAAATGGTACTGAACCTGGGAAACTGAGTGAAGCTTTATGCACCTAACCTCAAACAAGCTCTTGAAATAGTTTGTAGTGGTTAGAGAAAATGTATTACTTGTTATTGTATTTCAAGCGCCGTATAATATATGTAAAATAATAACTTAATTATAGAATATTTCGTTTTTATACTGACTATTTTCCAAATGCATTGTTCTGTCAATTTTAAATTGACATACAGTTACAAGTTTATGTAATTAATAAAAATTTCTTATGCACAACATATTATAATTTACAGTTTAATATATATATATTTTTTTTTAAATACATTTCCCAACCTTCTGCAAAACCCTCTCTTTCCCCTCCTCGTGTCCTCCTTCTACTGTAGCTGAGCTTGCACATTGGCAGGTCACCAACTTCACATTAATTTCCCGCGGAGTCTGAGTGCGGAGGCCTTGTCTTTGGCTGATATTATTCAGGGTGAAAAGCTGAGGAGGACTTCTAAATAACACGTGTCTAATTGGCCCTGTTTTGCCGTTAATTTCCATAAAGAGTCTGGATGGTGAGACTGTCACCTCGTTCTGGGAGAATAGGACGCTGGAACCTACCTCACGGTGCAGCCGTTAATCAGCAGACACACTTTCGCCTACGTCTCAAAGGTTAGAAGTCAGCGAGGCGGGTCTGACACCATATCTCCACCAGAAATGTGGGCTTGTGGGAGTGTAAATTGTCGAGTCAAAAAGCTTTTTACTTAAATTTTTTGGGAGAACGTGTCGTGTGGCTCGGCCTGAAAGGTGAGAGAATCCACTCAGCAGGATTTCTTAGTTGGTAGAAAAAGTTGGAGGAGTGCTTGTCTATTTTAAAATTATATCCAAAGAACCATTCTGGCCAATAGAACACGTATATTCCCTGAAGAGCAATGTCAGCACATTATCAAATTGCCAGTAATACTTTTAATCTGGTAATATAAAGCCATATTATCATTACTTTTAAATTATTGTTTGCTATGTGGCTCATTGACTGGTTGTAAGCAGCACCAACTGGTGAGAGACGAGAGGGTGTGCAGGCAGGCCTAGTATTTATCCCATTCCTGGGGAGAATCGTTCCTTCCTTTGTGTGCAGTGTATTCATCCTGTACTGTACCCCATATCCTACCCTGGGGCCCGATCCTTACCCCTAATGCAGCATGCTTGATCCCTCAGCTGAGATTTTCCGGTTGCCACTTAGCTTCCCTAGCACTGGGGCCCTGAATGGAGGTGGTCTGAAGAAAGCCTGACCTCCTCTCTTTCTGCAACTTGCCTTCTGTTCCTCTTATTCTCTCTTTCGCTCTCTCATTTTCACTCTCCTTCTCTGCCTCTCTTTCTCTAACATTGCGCTTTCTTTTTTTGTGTGTCTGTGCTGCACAAACTGAGATGATTACCCAAAAATACATACACATTATAAACCATTTAGTATAATAGATAATTATGACTTTTTATGTAAAATCTAAATAATATTTTTTATTGATTTTAAGTAACAATACTATCATAAATTTTATAATGTTGCATCAAGATATAATCGCCTTTCGGAAATGGAGACAATTTCAAAGTAAACAATCTACCACCTCAATTGTTAACCCATCCTAAAGGGCCAATTTGGAATTTTATAGCATAACCTATAACAAGAGCAAAAATGCGCAGAATCTCAAGGCTGTATCTTCATCATTGATCTGCCAAAAGGGGCAGAGCATGACTAAATAGGCCTTATTTATACAGAGGAAAAGCGACCATATTGGATCCATGGAATACACTAGCCCCCAGTGGTACACTTAAGTGGCTCACAAAGAGATTCAGAGGATGGTGCTGCCAAGTGGGACTTTATGGGGACAATTTAACATAATGGTCAAATAAATACTGGTGTAAAAAAACACCTGTGAACACAAGCGGCTGCTTGCAGCCCATCACTATATTTTTTGTGTGACAGTTTTGCAATGTTCAACAGATTTCACTCCTTTTTGCCAAAGTAGATGTTCACATCGGTGGTTTATGCAGCGAATCTAAAACGTGATGCAAATGCAGACTTATCTACACTGCGTGGGAAATATTGAACAAGCTCTACTCTATGAATCAAAGCGTCTTATTTTGTTGAATAAATTCAATATATTCCATTAAATTCCAAGTTCAAGTAAATATTTCTTAAAACTTACAAAAAGTACCAGTTCTTACCTAAAAGATTACCATCCTATTGTAGGTGAATGCCAAACAGATCAGCCTAAGTAGGAAGGCACCATTAAGGATCAGCTTTTTGATGGTTATTTATACTCTTTTTGGCATGTATTGATGGTCCGGGGGGCAATGATGATTACTGGACTGTGTATATGAGATCTGTCAGTTCCTGAAGGCATAAATATCAATGAGTCCCACTTCAAAAAGAAATCAATGGAGTCACAAAAACAAATCTTTGCTGTAATTGCTATGCAATTGAAAATCCTATCAGAAGCTATATAGTTACATCTTTGAAATCATACAATACTAATACTTTGTTCAACATTGTGGACTGCTTACACCTGACGCTGTGAAGATAAATTGTGCCTGGGATTTTTAGGCCCTCTTTGTAAAAAAGGCTATCATGTATCTTCAGTCAGGTTTGACCCTTTACCCTTTCACACTGTTATTAAAAACTCCTTCCCTCTCTTTCTCTCTCTCTCTCTCTCTCTCTCTCTCTCTCTCTCTCTCTCTCTCTCTCTCTCTCTCTCTCTCTCTCTCTCTCTCTCTCTCTCTCTCTCTCTCTCTCTCTCTCTCTCTCTTTCTCCCACAATGCCTCAGAAGGTTGACCCCCATCTCACCCCTGGTGCTGGCTCTGAGCTGAGTGGCCCAGTCAAACCTGTCCTGCTGAATGCCTTATGACAGGTTGTTTGTGAAACCCCATGTGCTCTATTTGTTTGCCACCTTCCCCCTCCCTCCTATTTGACAGAGCTTCCATTGTCGGGCTGATGGACCTGTCTTTGTTCCATCCGCCTCTGTGGAGCCGGCGTTGGCCTAAAGAGAGCATACACACACACACACCTCTGCCCTTGGTGTGTATGCCAGCATCTGTTTGCTTACCTGCCTCACTGTTATTTACATTTTCGTTCTTTTTTTCTACTTTTTTTTTCTGCTGATTTGTTTTTTTTTGTTTTGTCTTGTGAGTGAATACGGGTTCACTGATAGGCCATCTTATTTGGGCAATTGAAATATAGCATTGTTGTACACTTTTTTTCAGAACCCATTTCAATTTGCGGCCTCCATCTGCGGTGTCTACTATCACCTGTAGGGGGCTTTTATGAATAGACTGTGGTCTACACCTCAGTATTTACCAGTAAAAGTGTAGTCTGCCTCAAATGGCTATGGTGAGCATAGACAGATAGAAAACATCAATGTTTTTTTTACTAAAAACGAGTGAAAAAAAACACAGAAGTCAATCCCACCTCATTCTTACATTGCCCTCGTGTAGCTCCCCCTTGCCTCCGCCTCCTTCTCCCCCATTTTCCCTCCCCCAATGTTCTTAGCATCGGCGGGGGAGCGTGGCTAATTTACGAGCGTGGGCAATGCCAACATACTCTCCAAGGAGGGCCCGTTTTAACATCTCCAAATGCTGTAATGCATCCCAGCTGACCTTAATTATAAAAGCACGCCGCCTGCTCCCCCCCACCCCACCCCTCGCCTCAGCGCTGCCCCGCCACTCCTCCCCCCCCGCCTCTCCCCCCTCCCCGACACATCTCCCTCTAACCCACACGGCCGGGGGAGTCAGCCAGAGTCTTTACCTGCAGGGAGCTCCACAGCAACCGCGGCTCAATGTTAATAGTTGCATCCTGAGAGGAAATCAATAAAGCTATAAAGGGTGATATCACAGCGTGTCCAGCGCTGTGCTCGGTTCCTCAACACCCTCCCCCCCTCGCTCCCTTCTTCCTCCTCCCTCCTCCTCCCCCTCCTCCTCGCCTCACATCTCCTCTCTGAGGAGGGACCTGTTTATGAGGGGACCCAGTGGTCGGTTGGGCTGTCGGTAGGAGCCGCCGATACTGAAAGGTCAATGGGATGAGCTTTGATCCAGGGATGAGGTTCCTTCCGTAGGTGGAAGAAGGAGCCCATGGGTGAGCGGGGACCCCCCCCCCCCACCCCCCACCCAAAGCTTACACTGGAACTGCCATAGCACAGGGCTTATGGATGCAGCTACGCATGGTCAAGGCTGCCAGGCATTAGCGCCTATAAAGGCACCATTGACGCGGACTGGTTACGATCGGTCGCTTGGGGAACCCCAGGGGGAAGCGGGGGGCCCTGGATAAAGTGCTGATGGACCTGGGGAAATAAGAACGGACCGCCCTCTCTTTCATATCCCTGTCTGGATTGCAGATTTTCGCCCGTAATATTGATATATGCCCAGCACGGGGTGCCGGCATCGTTGGGCTGATAAACTGCTCACACAATAGATAATCTTTTATGTACCTCCCTGTGCACAGCACAAATATTATGACTATTAGTACATTAATTAACTCCCTGGCCTAGGGGTGCACTGCACGGCCAAGGTTAAGAGCTTCTTTAATTAAAGATCGATGTAGTTTTGCCGTATATTTCGGGAGCACTGGAGGAGACAGAGGCTCTTTACTGTCTACAGCCCAACAGAGTGAGTCAAAAGAGGCTGCTTGCTGCTTTAAGGGTTTTGACTTCATGCTAATTCAAACCTACATTGTGAAATATAAACATATATGATCACAGCTTTAAAAAAAAAATGTTTGTACTTTTTTTTTATTATTTTACCTCAACATACAGTTCATGTAATTAATTATGAATACCTGTGTTATTTTTGAAGCCAGTAATGTTAACTTAACGTTTGGTCCTAAGCAGAAAGTATTTTAAAAAGATCCCAGAAACTACTTCCACTCCTCCTGTCTTTCCTATACCTGGCGTATGGGTCCATCTAGAACTATAAGGTGGGCGTAATTGTGCATGAAAACCGAGTAGAGCACGGGGGTGAGGAGGGGCCGCCTTGGCTGAGATCAAAGTCAGGCCACTCTTCACCGTTATCCAGCCAGCCAGCCAGCCAGCCAGCCAGCCGAGCCCACCTTAGGCTTACGTCCTTGTTTGTAGTTGTTGGAGGTGGCAGCCAAAAAGAAAAAAAAACACACCTTCAGACTCTGGGGGTGCTAAATTTCCCCTCAGATCTCCATAATCCGTCCGGATTGTGTTTGACAGGACATGGATCCTCCTGCTGTTCCAGGGCCCCCACTCGTTCCACTCCCCACTCGAACGCGGCCAACAAAGGGTGGCCACAGCCCGGCCCGCCCTTCCCAGCGCTAAGCAGCTTTGGAACATGGACCGTTCAGTTGGTTCAGAACCTTCACCCTGCCTGACCACTGCTGGTAGTTGTCGTCTGTGAAGCCCCTTACCTATACCACCTCGATGGGGCGGTCTGCTGGAAACCCACATTTCAAATAAGATCAGACTTGTAAAATTGTAATGGTGATTTAACATCTCCTCTTGGTTCATAGTATTAGGATTGTATGGTGCAATAACACTGTCCATGCCCATTGAATGTACACAAATATCGAATGTTGAAGAAAGAAACACCAACATGATTTTGATTTATTCCCTTGGAAGTTATTAAGAGATGCTCCTCACATAAAAAAATGCCCTCTGTCCTACTGTCACACACACACACAAGAAACATCACAGTAGGCCAAGTAGTGGCAACAACCGCGCCAGCGATGGTGATGGATAAGAGGTGTCTCTTATTGATGCTGGCCCAGCTTCCTCTGGGTCTCTGCGGGCCCGTTGCCTGCTCTCCCTGCTCACCCCCACCACCACCACCACCACCACCACCACCACCCACGCCCCTGCAGCAACCACACAAGACTAAGACAGGTTAAACAGTTGAACGCCAGCAAAACCCCGCGCTGCCCTGTGGGAAATTTGCTTCTAATCCTGAACTTATAGGCACACAATCAAAGCCAAAAAGCCCGAGCAACAAATCTGATCCTCCCCCTTTGCAATCTGGGTTCCCGTGGGACGGCAGGGAGAAGCTCCTCGGACAAGGCTGAGATGGATAAATACCTAAATGATGAGACAGTCTGGGGACATGGGAGCTCTGTCTGGCTACGGCCGTTCACCTCCAATTTGCCATCCGGCGCAATGAAAGGCAATTGGGCGGCAGCCCCCACAACGGCAGCCATGCCTTATTATTATACGTTGAAGTGCGGCTCGGGCAATGATTAATGACAGTGTCAGGGAGAAAACAAAGCGCAGCGCAAGTTATCTGCTCTCCACCTGCTCCTGGAGCCTGATTGGAAGGGGAATGGGAAAGGGTGCGGGTAGCACACCAGTCTGATAACGGGGAGGCGAGAGAGAGAGAGACAGAGAGAGAGAGAGAGAGAGAGAGAGAGAGAGAGAGAGAGAGAGAGAGAAAGAAAGGAGGAAGAAGGGAGAGTGTTTGCTTTGAGACAGGGAGAAATGGAGGAAAGAAATTAACCTGGAGGATCGCGGATTTTTGTGAAGACCTGCAATAGGCATGGGTGACACAAAACTATACATAAAACCTGCGTTCGGTGCAGTCGCCGTCGTGATTAAAACCATTCACTCACCTGATTTTGTTCATTTTAACAAATCCCCTGTTGTGTGTGCTAGGCTACGGCAACTCCAACTTGGTGGGTAATTTCCATGTGAGGTGTGAAGGGGCAGCTTGTGGCTGGCCTCTGTGATTGATTTGACAGACATAGTGGACTTTCATGGCGTCTGTGTTTGTTACGTTCAGGCCTACTGTCCCCTGCTGTATTGGTGTTGACATTTATGAGATTGTGTTGGAGGGGGCCTTGCCGACCACACTAATGACAAAGCTTAGGCTGAGGAGGCATAGAGCAGCCTGATACTGCCCTCCAGAGGGAATTATATGTACTGCAGAAAAGACTGGGTCCATGTGAATCTTAAGGAGAATGGTCATAGAAAGATCTAATCTAGTCCGAGGTTGTTGAATTGAATTGGATTGAACGATGCTTTGTTTATTTATGTGTTTAAAGAAGCTCTTCGTGTATATTCAGTCTACCAAACATAATTTGATATATTAAATGTGTTTTATGTCCAACTACACAGCCATGTACTCTTTACAAAACAAGGTTTTAAAGTACACTATTATATTAAATTAAAAGTGTCGTTTTTGTGTCGTGAAAGTGTCGTGAATTTTACAACAGTTTTTTTATTTTTTACAGGCTCCACTGTTTGTCACTCTCAACAGTCAACAATGGTAATAGCCATGAGGATGATATCCTATTGAATTTAAAAAGAACAACCACCTCATCCAGGTCTGAACGCTTTACAATGTCATGTTATGACATATCCTTAAGCATATACTCACATTATTCATTTAGGTCTTTAACAACAACATGAGGTTCCATGACTCAAGTATGATGCTTCTTTTGCTATGTAGTCCTGTGTGTGTGTGTGTGTGTGTGTGTGTGTGTGTGTGTGTGTGTGTGTGTGTGTGTGTGTGTGTGTGTGTGTGTGTGTGTGTGATTTGTGTGTGATTATTTATGTGTGTGTGTGTGTGTGTGTGTGTGTGTGTGTGTGTGTGTGTGTGTGTGTGTGTGTGTGTGTGTGTGTGTGTGTGTGTGTGTGTATTTAAATGTGTGTTTGTGTGTGTGTGTGTGTGTGTGTGTGTGTGTGTGTGTGTGTGTGTGTGTGTGTGTGTGTGTGTGTGTGTGCACGTGTGTGTGTGCGTGTGTCAGTACAGCTCCTGTCACACCCGGTTCCCCAAATCAGGTTAATGTGTGACATGGAATCACGGGCGCCACTGCGCTGAGGACAGAGACTGCAGGTTGGAGAGCTGGCTCTGTGAGCTGACCTAGATAGTAGCCCACAGTGCTCTGGTGCATTTTTATGAGTCATAGGGAGGGTCCTACCTACACTCTTTTATTTATCTGTGGAAGAACAGAGACATGGAGAGCCCTGTTCGGTGTACGTGGTGGAAAAACCCCACTCTCTGGTCAAGGGATTTGGAGACTAGTCACTCTGATGCGGTGTGGTTGTCTCATCACCAAGGTTTGGAGTGGTAAAGACAGTCATGATATGTTATCCTGATCTTATCCTAACCTTCTCTTTATTCACAGAAAGATGTCTGTTTTTTATGTGTTGACTTTAGTGTGGAGAAATACATTCAGATTATGAAGAGACTGTGTCTTGAGAAGCTGGATATTTTTAAAGGCAACTGAAAAATCCTGAATAAAAGCAAAGGTTATTCACATGACTCATATGGAGTTCCTAATTATACACAGTTATAAGTTTACTGTGGATTGGACAAACAAAAGTCTTACAAAAATAAAACAAAAATAATTACTTTTGCATCACGTTTATTTCCCTTCTCTCCTGAAACCTGAAAGCTCAAGTGGACGTCACAGACACCAAATATTCATCTGACCCCCCCGTTACTTCTCCATTAAAAGCAGGAAATGAAAGTGCACCACCCCATGGTTTCACTAATAAAGCCTCCATCTCAGCTTCCCAAAGTGCCCCTTGCCCTGCCTCAACATTACCAGCTTCAGCTAGCCCGTCTCCTCCTCTAATGAACTCCTTTTGGGGGGGGGGGGGGGGTTATGTGTGGAGTTGGAGATTGAACTGTGTTGGGGATCTTCCACAATGAACTTGGTTTCACCACAGTAAAGTATGCCACTGTCACACAGTATTCGATCCAGCTTGCTCTTCGTAGCTTAGAAATTGAGTGAGAAACAATAGAGACAGATAAATAGCAGTTTTAGAGCTTATGGTGAGCACCGCTATGTAGTAAGTAGGCCAAGCAAAAAGGTTTCCATTAGGCTCTTGGAGATTTTTGACAAGTAAGGGGGTGTGGGGGTCGGTGTAAGCACATTTCCCACTGATAGCCAGGTCAGAGGTCAGCCATGCTCTGGCTACGGCCTTCAGCCACGGGTCTGGTTCCGACAAGCTCAAGTGCGAGCGCCAGATACACGCATGTAGGAAATGTCCGTCTCACGTTCAGGCACGAACATGGGAGGCCCTCGAGACAATCGCTGCTTGTGTTTTCTGAGCGCGACTCCCTCATTCTGACGGTGGGCACGGCCGTCACCAGGCTCTGGGATGCCAGCTATGTGTGTCTGATGTGTTTGTGCTGTCTAAACAAGGCTGTGGACTGTAAGCAGGCCTTTTAACCCATTAGGATCTGTCAAGAGGGCCTGGCGTGACCGTGGAAAACACCCTGGGGGGGGGGGGGGGGGGGGCATGACCCAGGCCACGGCGTAACCGGGGGCAATAAGTCGCTCTTCCAAAATAGCTGTGCGATAATTTTTTTTTCTCTCTCTCTCTTTTACGAGCAACATGAGAACAAAGCCCAACTGTAAACACGTCGTCAGTTCCATTTTTTTTAGACCCTTTTGAAATTTGTTCAGCAGCATTGTATCGAGAGTTCTCCACACAAATAGAATAATCTGGTCCTGCAATGTGGCAAGTGAAATCTATTGGAGCTCCGGTGATTTTAGCGGCGGATGAGGCTGGAGCGTCTCCTCACCATGCCCTCACAGTGGAGCGTTACGACGTGCAGATGAAAAACAGCCAGGGTTTTAATGAGAAGTCTCAGCCTGCCCTCCTTCATGGCGGCAGTCGCTCCGGCGCGTGGTGCAGCGCAGCGCAACACACAGTTCCTCAGAAATGTGGTCTGTCTACGTGGGATCGCTGAGGGCCTCTTTGAAGTGCCACTGCCGCTTCCTTTGTGTGTAACAACCCCGAAAAAAATCAAAAACCCAACCTCGCCAAAACACCCATAAGAATACCTGAAAGGGGAACACTATCAGGTGCCATATGTATATGTTGCTTTACACATCTCCCTCCCATTTCATCCCCTCCCCCTCTACCATCGTTATGCATGTCTTCTGTGAAGAGCTGCTGTGCGTCTGGAGAGGCCTTTCATGGAGTCGGTGGGGTACAGAAAGGCACACTAAAATCCTCTAACGATTCTCAAACGAACAACCCAGGGACAAAACATGAATTCTGCGAGGTGTCTCCCCTTGTAGTGCCGCGCGCTCAGACAAGCTCACGTTTAGCTAAGGCTGCTCTCTCAGACACAGGGTCCGGTGGGATATGTTAGCTATGTGTTTATCAGAAGACGAACTTCCACCCTTTTTCATGTGCCCCCCCCCCCCCCCCCCCTCCCTCCCCTCTCTCTGTTTCTCTTTCTCTCTGTCTTTCCTCGGCTCCCCTGGTTCTTGTAGAGGGTTAAACCCCAGAGCTCCGGAGTGCAGGCGGGAGGAGCAGACAGTGTCTGAGTCACTTACTCTTCTGTTCTTTATGGAGGCTTCTAACCTGGGGAGAGGGGGGAGGGGTTGTCCCCGCATACATGTCATTGCACACTTCTCAGTTTTACATACTGTATGTGTGTGTGGTGTATTCTGTTGTTGTGGACTACACTGTTAACACATTCTCACTTTGTAACCATAGTATATGAGAAATACAGTGTCCCAATACAGTCACACCATGAAAAATATATTTTTAAACGATTCTTAAATTTGATTCAATTCTTTCTTTGAAACGGTTTAACTGTTATTCTATATCAATTTAGGCATTAAAAAATATACATAACTCTTTCACCTCTTTATTTTATTCTATAAGACTTTTTCTGTGTGATCCATTCGAGTTTTTAATGATCTGATACAGGAATCCTATAACAGGATAGTAAGCACATTACAAAGCTAGGATGCAGACATCATCTGGGATGCAGAGCGTGATTTAATTCAAAGGCTTTGGCTCCCTCTAGTGGAGGATTGATATTACTGTTTTATTGTACTTCATGTGACAAAATGTCACTAAAAATGCCGTTTTGCCATTGATTCAAAACTGTAATTTCCAGAGACATAAAATCCTTTAGACAATATGTCTGGTTGATGAGAAGAGAAGAGAAGAGAAGAGAAGAGAAGAGAAGAGAAGAGAAGAGAAGAGAAGAGAAAACCAAACAAAACAAAACAAAACAACCTTGCCCAGTGAAGTATGTGGCAGGAGTCAACTAAGAACTCCAAGAAGACCTGCTATCCACCACAGCCTTCAGTCACAGATGTGGCCTTATAACTGGTGACAACAGTGTCCATAGCCTCCATATACAGATTCCACTAAACTTGGGTGTGAAAACAGTAGGGTGTTTACTGGATGACTCAGACATCAAAGGGAAATCATGTAAACCAAACAGCCCTTGACATATCCAGCTGCACCTCCTCTAAAAATAGATCTCCGTATTAGGTTTTAATTTATCCTTTTGAGATGGCAACCATTGTCAGAGTGCATCTTCTACACTCAGCATGTGGTTACCGGCCCTCCCAAACATGAGTTCACATGATCTGCTAAAAGTATGAGAAAGAAAAATGAGAAAAGAGAGAAAGAGAGAAAGAGAGGGAGAAAGTGAAAGTGTTTGTTGAGAGTGAGTGTGAGAGAGCAAGCAAGAGCAAGAGAGAAAGAGAGTCAGCGAGAGAGAGAGAGAGATAAGCAGAGAGAGAGAATGAGAGAGAGAGTGTGTGTGTGCGTGCGTGTGTGTGTGTGTGTGTGTGTGTGTGTGTGTGTGTGTGTGTCAGAAACAAAAAAAGTGTGAGACGTAGAGTTTGTTCACGTAGCCATGTGTTCCCGGCTGTCCTAACATGAGAAGGGGTGTGTTAAATGACGATGACACTCATCTCTCCGTGGGAACAGGATGAACATGTCCCAGTGATCAAAGGGCCAGGCGCTTAGCAAACCTCAAGGAGACAGACCATCCACAGGGTGCGCAGGAGTGAGAGAACAGCATATGACTGGTGTGTGTGGAGATCACCGCACTATCACCAGGCAATATGTTTCTGTCAGATAATATCCCCCGACCTTGTGTTGTATCTATAACCATAGCTCAGGCTCACACACTGCAACATCTGCTGGTAATCTAGAGAAGACTTACAAACAAACGCATCCTGGCACATGTATGATGTAAGCTGCCTAACGTTCGTCCAAGACGTTACTTCACTACGTTTACGTTTATTTTTGTTACAGTTAAATTACAGTGCTATGGGCAGCGTTTCTGGACCAATATTATCAATGCTTATATTCTATAAATGAAAAGAGTAAATGTTTTACCAATTGCTGATCTCTTTTCTCTCCAGCCCTGCAGAGTTCAGTCATAGTTGCTATTTGTTTAAAAGCCCTCCAACACTGGGATACTCTACTATTGTGTCAGATGTAGCATTAGGAAACCCACTTCAAAACATCAATATCGTAGTTATCCGACTACCTTACCCAGATTAATTATAATCTGTAAGTACCCAAAATCATCTTGTGAAAAACCATAAACACTGAGATGAAGAACTTCATGCTTGTCTGCTGCTGAGACACTCAGAATATGATAAATGGTTGTTGTTCAATAATAGTGCTCGTCCTTAAAGTCCTTAATGGAATTTCAGTCAGGACAATTTATGAATATGTTTAACAGTTTATTGCATATAACATGGTCATACATTGAAAGTTTCCGTGAAGAATCACAGAATTACTGAACTGCTCTAAATTACTACCCACCCAAATAAGGCTTTGGGAGTCATATACGTATTTTTCCAACTGGTCTGGGAAAATAGGTGGTTCGCCAAAATGAGAAGCTATTATTAGTTGTGTAGAAAAGGTATGGTCCATGTAGGGATTGACTAAGATTCTTTAGCATTGCTGCCCACCCTTAATAGAGTGACATGTTTTGTAGATTTCCTGAATTAGAACTGTTTTCTAAAGTTCCAACTTTTTCTAAATAGACTGCAGTGTCACACGTTGTACTGCAATTATCAAATTGAACGGATTGGAGAAAGTTGTGAAATGTAGCCGTGCATTATTGATTGAATATGGGGAAATACAATGCTGCTGTCTGTGAACCCCACCCTCCTCTCTCTCGCTCTCTCTCACTCTCTCTCTCTCTCTCTCTCTCTCTCTCTCTCTCTCTCTCTCTCTCTCTCTCTCTCTCTCTCTCTCTCTCTCTCTCTCTCTCTCTCTCTCTCTCTCTCTCTCTCTCTCTCTTCATCTCTTTATAAGCCTGAATGGGTTTTGCGTATGTGATATGAGTGACCTCAATTGGTAGTATCATGTAACTCCAATACGCAACTAACAATTTCGTACTTAGTAATATTCGTTTTTTTTACTACACTTAGCAAAACATATGATTGTTTAACACACACACACACACACACACACACACACACACACACACACAGGCAGCATGGTGGCTCAGAGGGTAGCACTGTTGCTTCACAGCAAGAAGGTCCTGGGTTCAATCCCCACCTGACCCAAGGGTCTTTCTGTGTGGAGTTTGAGTGGGTTTCCTCCCTCAGGTTAATTGGTGGTTCTAAATTGTTTGTAGGTGTGGATGTGAGTGCGAGTTGTTGTCTGTCCCTATGTGTCGGCCCTCTGATAGACTGGCGACCTGTCCAGGGTGTACCCCGCCTCTCGCCCTGTGTCGGCTGGGATAGGCTCCAACCCCCCCGTGACCCTGCACAGGATAAGCGGTATAGCTAATGGATGGACGGATGACCATACACTACTGCAGTGGACAGATATCAACCAGTATCTACTGTTCCAAAGTATTTCATAAGCATGTGCTCATAAAATATTCTCAAAGTTTGTGAATTTAAGAAAGTCTCTTGAATTAGATACAATTGAAATTGTATAGGGGGACCTTTTGCAAGCAATCTCTCATCAACAACAAAAATATACAGTATATACAGTACTTAGTTAAACAATATACACACTCCATATAGCCATGCCTAAATTATGCATCCTTATTCCTACCACATAGTGGCAGTGTAGACCACAGAACATCCTTGACAACAAAGTGGTTCAAATTTCACCTAGCAACAAGGTGGCTGCTTCTTCATCCACACACCTACATAGTCACGCGTGATTTTCTCTACTTCTTTCACATGCACAAACAATTCATTTCAGACATACAAGCAAGCAAGCTAGCTAACTGAAGCACAACCGCCTACAAACCAGTAAAATGCATTTAAACAAACAACAGGCAGAACGTACTGGCATGCACACACAAATGCATGGGGAAAAAGTGTAAAGACAGTATACACATTCTCACATAAGAAACACTATGGCATTAGAAAAAGCCACTCTCCAGGAGTGTATGCGAGCAGGCAGCAGTGCCAGGAGAACTGTGTGGCTGTGTGACACCAAGGCTCTGTCTGTCTGTCAGCCAGCCCAGTGCTACTGTCAGCCCACATAAAGCCACTTTCAATGTGAATGGGGGCGCTTTGAGTTGGCTTTCAGACCACGGTCAGAGTCAATGCAACAGGCCCCACCACCCCAGCTTTTCTCCCATCTCTCCCACCTCTCTCACCCTCACTCACCTCCTCTCCCTAATTCTTGTCGCAATCCCACCACCCCCCCCCCCCCACCCCCTGCAAATAAACATACAGACCCATTGCTTACTTGTCCCATTTGGGAACAGACATCCCAGAGGTCCTTGTTCTTTTTGAGAGAGAGAAAAAGAAAAAAAAGCAAAGGCAAAAAAAATCAATTGGC
>JAPMUY010003499.1:272500-279087 GCA_026901105.3 Galaxias olidus
ACACACACACACACACACACACACACACAAGCAGTAGCAAACTCCCCTTTTGTATCTATCTTTTTCTCTCTTTCATTCAGTTCTTTCTCATCCCCATGAGAATGGTAAACAGCCATCCGTAACTTCCTCTCCAACGTGTTCATTAATTCCCCTTATCCTGTGGGGCTGGATGATGATTACAGGGAAGCCAACTGAATCCGCCCAAATAAACAGCCCCCAGGCAGCAACAAAGGCCTGTCCACCTCACCCTAAACACAGCTCCCCCAACAAGATCAGGTTTCAATCAAGCCCACACATGCACGACACACAGGCTTTGGGACATAGTTCTGAGACTACCGTAGAGGAGAAGAAGCAAGCTGTGGCTGAAACCAGACTGCATTTCCCTTTTTCTGTTTGAGACTGCTGTGCATTGTATGACTCAAGAGTGTTTACAAAAAACTACACTCGATATGAGCGTTGTAAACACCTCCAGTGGGCCATCATCAAGTCAAACATTGTTTTGTAATTTCTTAGCAACCTCATGTTCCTGAGTACATAAATAAACGGAACAACCTATGTAGGAGTCTATCCTCTCTGCTGTATTTCACGTGCATTTTAAACCTTTCACAGGACATTCACGTGCCTCCCAATGTCATGTATCCAAGTGCGCAACTGGTTTCACTTTCGAGAGCACAGAGCATTTCTTATTTCCCCTTCCAGAAAACTCTTTAGTTCTCTGTTCAGCAAACTTGCATAGTTCACATACTTTTCATGTACCCAACTGATGGCATCTTGAATAAGTGTAACATAGCCCAAGATCTCCACAGTCACGATGACCCGACGTTTGAACTCACATCCTTGTGGTCACAAGATGAGCTCTGTAAGCATGACACACTTTACTCACTCAGTTTTCCACACCGTCTCGTTCTTGCACAAATACACACATTCCTGACGAAATGCCCCTCTTGCCAGCATAATACCATCAAGATTGTGATGTACAGCACAAGTGGTCAAGTCACATGTCGCCCAGGATATTTTCTAAGATTTTTAGTAGGCCACTCGTTTTCCAGTAAAATGGCCCACGTATCGTGAAACTTAGGTCAACGAGGTACACATTTGTAAATTAAAATCTACATATTTGATATTTGGCTCACACACACACACACACCAAAAAAATAAAACATGTCTAACAACCCACACATTCAGACAGGACAACCAGCACATGGTTAAACATGCCTAAAGGCCCTAGCGCTTCCTCTCCCTCAAGCCGTTACACCTTTTCCGCCCGCCACCGTGCAATTAACGTGCCTGACAGCCACGGGCTTCCGAGACCAGGCCCATACTAATCATAGGTATGCATTGTTGTGTTCAGCTCGCAGGCTTTAAAAAAAAAGAAAAGAAAAAAAAACTCTTTTTCATGTTCCACCTCTTGCCAATATGGCCGGCTCCACGGTCAGACGGGTTGGACAGCAAACTGCAGAGGAACGACTTGCAGGCTCCTCAGGTGGTTTATCAATTGTGTGAAAATACTTTCTTTTTTTTTTTTTTACCACAGATATGCTGCTGCATGGGAAACCAGACTCCACGGCATCAAAAAATGATTAAAGGCAAACCCAACCTAGATGTGGAAACCAAATAAATAAAGAATAGAGAGAGATCTCAAAAAATATATATTAAAATAAAAGTCAGAGGATTTTTAAGTTATGGTCCTAATCTTTTCTTAGCGAACCCATTTAGGTCCCCTCTAAGGACCTTTCCAAGCACATTGAACTTCCTCTCCATAATGGTGGCTCAAATACCAGCCTTCATTTCCCTTCACTTGTGACGGGAGATTACTTGTTCAAGTCTGCTCAAAGATAACGATCAGGTCACCTGCGTTTCAGGTCGTCACCCATTTGTAGTTGTGTCTTGTTTAAGGGAAGGAATGCTTGTTACTGCAAATAAATGCATCTTTGGTCATGTTTTGCTTTGAGCTGAACTTTCTTACTTTCACTAGCCCTTTTGGCCTAAAAGATACGAGATATGAGAGGTCAGAAAAGCAGAGCACACTCTTTATGATGGTGGTAAGTTAGTTTGAATTGTTTGCCATTTAATAGCGATATAGTCAGATGAACATAGTTGCATTTAGTGAGGAAAGTCAAAAGAGGCCTGCTAGCTAAACATCCTGTTTCCCTTGTGCTCGGTGGACTGTGTTGTGTGTGAAAAACACAGGAAATGTACTTGACCGTCCATATTTGTGAGATGAGAAAGAGCGTTGACTTTCTGAACTTTGAATGCTCTAAAGGATAGAGGCATGCTAGTGGGAAAATTTGGGAAACTGCAATGTTTTTTTCTTTCCTCTAACAGGGAAAACGTTATTTTGGGCACATGAGTTTAAATGACTGTAAACTAGTGCAATCAGCTGTTCAGAAATGTACGTTTGGTGAAATCATGTTACAAGGAGTTTCTCACATACAAGCTAATATATCTTCTCCAACACTGTATCTACAGTGGAAAACTAAGTAAGCTGATAGATTCATATTTTTTAATTATCCCAAAAAAAAACGGCAGTTGTCATTTCGAAGGATTAGCAGTTTTGTAAATGGATAACCTTCCTTATCATGGTAGTACAATCCAATCGAACCCCTGAGAGCCTTACACTGTGTGTGTGTGTGTGTGTGTGTGTGTGTGTGTGTGTGTGTGTGTGTGTGTGTGTGTGTGTGTGTGCGTGCGTGCGTGCGTGCGTGCGTGTAAATGACCTATTATTAGGTCCATGTAGCCTATAGCCTATCTATATGCACTTACACAGAAGGGTGCCAGCGAAAAGCCAGTGGAATACAAAGACATTTATCACGCAACATACTGTCACTATGACAACCGGGCAGAATCTTTTAGCCCGATCTTTCACCATTCCACACAGTACAGAAATCCAATAGCATTAAACTATTACATAACTAGCTCATTGGGTTCACTGTATGCACGACATTGAGAATATAGACTCAGTTAGATTCATAGATATGACAGTAGGACATAAATGTTGCTCTTAATTTCACAAACTGCTATTTGAAACCCAATAACACAATTCCAACACTGATTAAAAGGACACACAGGGATCCTAATAATTATTGTTTGTGAATAAAAGTTGTCTCATGCATCTGATCTGTTTGTGTTATTGGGTTTGCACGTGTGCGCGCGCGGATGTTTATTAGGGGTTGGTATAGCGGTATTTTACATTGTAATATATTATTTTGTTTTGAAGCCTAAAATTGTATATGCGATGTTTTCAGAGAATGAGGTGTCGACTCAATATTGAGTTTTCATACCGTTCCTAGTGTGACAGTTGAGTTGACCATGCATTTGTAGCCTGACAAATATTGAATGAAAGTCGACTGCGATACAAAGTAGCCCTCGGCCTTCTCTACATAAATCATGATGGGGGAACTGATGTAATTCCACGTGCTTCACCATTCCGCTTATTAGTATTCATAGTCTCTTATTTCGCAGCATAGCCCAGTCTCAATAACAGGCTTAATGCTTTAACTGAGCTAAAGTCAGTTATTGGTGTCACTTATTCACTAAAATTCCATCTTCCAGATTATTTTCTACTTTGCGTGCTATCACACAAACGCTTCCCTTTTCTGTGTATCAATGCGTGATTGAAGGGAAACTTCTTTTGGGAATTGTAGGGACTACTTTAAGTCAACTTTGACAGAACACAGTTCGCATCGCATCATGTTGGTAAAAAATTGCCTGGGATTATATTAAATAGTGCAAGATTCGAGTTAATGTAATGTATTTTATAAGTGTACAGATGGATTTGACATAATCATATTATGCTTTTGCCCCCTCGCGGAGGGATCTCGTTTTCTAGAGCGAGGGTCGACACATCCGCCCAGTTTTCCGATGTTCATTGCTCGAGTTGAAAATGGAGTTCGATTGAAGCAGATGTCCATCAACTTCTCGCGGAAATTTTTATTCTATATATGTTTAATTTGCACATATATATTTATTTGTATTGAAATTAACTGGATAATTTGTCCTTCTTTGGGGCTTTAATTCAAGATTCTCGGACACGTTGACGGAGCAACGCTGCAGCGCTTTCAAGTGTTGTCCTGGACCTGAAGTTGGCGAGGGGATGCTCGATAGCCAGCCATGAATAACCTGCCAAATGTTGTGTACAATCTGCACTTTTTTTAAGGATCTGTACATATTTTTGATTACTTGGGATTTGTGTTCCAGAAGAGGATGATGCAGATGTGCAATTTGTTGTGGTCGGATTTTACTTCCAGGGAAGATAAAATGAATCATCGGTTGTCATTCCTCCTCGCAATTTAGTTACAGCCTGCGAGCTAGGCTAGCTACTTGGTTTTCAGAGGAGCGCTCAGCTATGCATGTCCTATTGTAGACCCTTTACTTTATGAAATATTTAGAAAATTTTATTTGAAAGAAAATGGTGATATTTGCGGTATATTTCCCCGCCGTCACTGCGTCGTCGATGCTATTGCCAGGATTTGTATCCCCGTGAGAAAAAATGAGCGAAGATTCGACAAATCCACACAACGAGTGAGTTGCTGCTTGGTACATTTTATTGCTGTGATATCCTTCATGTGTCTCATCGTTCTGTTAACGATTTTCTCGATTTTACATGGCAATCGTCATAGTACTATTTTAACATGTTTTTTCACTTGGCAGTTTTATTTAAATTTCAATAGCTAATTATTGTCCGACAAGAGTTAGTTTGGCTGTTTGGCTAGCCACTATGAAGGCTTGACGAGCAGGTTTGTGAATAGGCAAGAAGGGAACCGTGAACAGCCAGCACATGCAATAAATAATCATATTATTTTGCCCTTGTTTTATTTAGCATATAAAGCCATTAGTAACCTTTCAGGTCTGTGTTACAGTAGTATTCTATTTCAACAAAATATGCAGAAATGATATAAGAAAATTGGTTTAAATCTTGGTATTATGTCTAAACGTATAGTCGACATTTATAAAGCAATTAGAAACCAGACATTGTAAATGCTTATCCGGTCTTTTTCCCTCAACAATATTGCCTTAAACATTGTCTGGTCTTTATTAAAAAATATGTTTGACGCCATCGGTATGTTCTATTCAAGAGATGTGTATAATTGAAATATCAGAATACTTCATATTTATATTTTGTACAATTACACGGCCCTCTGCAATGCCAGTCTAAAAGCTGAAGATGCCATTTTTTCTCAATCACGCTCATTTGCATATCGCAATCTCCATTCATAAAAAATGCTATAAAGGCCACAGTTATATAAAACGTCCGAGCGCGAAAATAATCACAGTTCTGATTGTGACGTTAATTTGTGTACGTTTTGCCCATTTTAATAACAAATTGTATTTTTCTATGCGACTGATTCCTTGCGTGCGCTTGTTGACAGTCAGTGAGAAATATCTGCTTGGGAGGTGCTGCGGTCACGTGATCTCTTCCATTCATAAAGTACCTGGCGACCCATTCACAGCACACTGTACTGTAAATTTTTTCGCAGTGCGCTTGCAATGATACGATGATTAAGTCTTAAGTTTCAATCGGCTTAATCATAAAGGAGACATATGTTTCTGTTTGTTCAAATAGTCCATCAGTTATGCGTTTTTAAAATGTTATTATTTATAACGACTACCGAATGTATTTGACATGGAGGTAGCAAAGGGAGTTCCTAAAGCTGACAATCCCATTGTTCAATGTCTGAAATACGCCCTGGTTCTTTCACCGTTTTACTTATCTAAAGCACATCAGGTTGATGGATTGATTTTTATATGGGTACACTTTGTCCTCGAACAGCTGTAGTTTTGATTCCTATTCTGTAACATGCTTAAGCTAAAACCCTAAGCATTTTTTGAAATATTGTGTGCTTGTTTTATAGTTAGTAGGCTATATCTCCAAGATGGCACAGTCATTCTGGTTATGACTCATAGATGGTAGCCCTGGCCTATAGGCTGTCTAACTACATATTCTTCCTCTGTTTTCAAAGCGATTGTTCAGGAATTTTTTTCAACCTCCCGACAAAGTGTAAATAACCATAATATTTTCATGGTTTTAAAGACATTTTAACATGTTAAACCAAAAAAAAAGGCTAAATTAAGCTTTGCTTCCTATCATGCTATATTTATTGGAAGGGATTACAGCAGTTGCCAATCAGCTTGAATAAGAATACATCTAATTTTTGATCACCTTAAATGACCAATCCCTGTTCTTCAGTCATTTCTTTGTGTGAAGAATTTTGCTATTGCGGCCTTTTGACCCTTGGGTGGGGTGTTGTTATCTCCCTAGATAGCACTTACAAGATACAATGAGAATTTGGGCTAGGTTTAGCCAAATCTGAAAGCCCAGACCGATTGCATCGAGGCCTAATGACTCGTTTTAAATGCCCTGCGGGTAATGGACAATAGTCTTTATCTTAAATTACAGCACAACTGATCTGTAATTTGTGTAAGTATTAATGGTTCTCACAAGATGTCACAAATAGCCTACCTTTGACCTTTATGGTCTTAACCATGTAAAGGCTGTTACCCCACATTTTACATTAAGCTAGGCTATGTCTATGCTTATGGTGTAACACATTTATTGAAATGTAATGTTAGCCTATAATGGTTATATA